>PVLA01002475.1:0-245830 GCA_004027455.1 Hydrochoerus hydrochaeris
AATAGAGCCACCTCCCCTCAGCGCACCCCCGAAGGAACTAAAGGGACGCGGCACCCCCACTGCACACTGTGCCCGTTCCCAGCCTACACGTCTGTCGGCGCGCAAAAGGGTAAGGACGACGTGGGGTGCGCACAGTGGAGTACTACTCAGCCCTGAGGGGGAGTAAACTCTGTCCCGAGGGGCAGAGTGGGTGGAACGGCCGCATCCAGAAACATGAGCGCCCCACTGTCCCTAACTTGTGGATCCAAGAACAGCGGCCACGGGAAGGTGACCTGGAAGCAGCCAGCAGGTTGTCGCTGGGCTACGGGAGGGAAATAGGGGATGGGGTAGTGTGAGGGGGTATGGTGATTTGACAACTGGTGGTTAATTTAAACATCAGCTGACCTGAATCAGTGTGGGGCAGGGTATGGATGGCCCACCTGAAGACTGTTGCCAGCGTAATAAAGAGAGCTGGGGTGGAAGAAGTGCTGTAGTCGGTTCCCCTGTTGACATGGGTTCTCCTGGAGGAGCCTGCTGAGCTTGTTTCCTGATACGAGCTTGGCTGTTCTCACTATCAGAAGAATTTGGGACCTCACCGTCACTGAGGTGGCTGTGTTCACTCTGGAGAGCTCTGGTCCTTGCTTTGAGCATCACTTCCTGGCTCTGGAGGGGAAGATGTGTGCTGTCCAGTCTCCAGGAGAAGCTGTCCTGCTGGCTTCCTGATACAAACATGGCTTCCTGATACAAACATCGTCGGAGGAGCTCGGGACCTCATTGTCGCTGAGGATGGCTGTGGAACTTTTGTGGGAGTCCTGGTCTTTACTTTGAACTTGGCTTCCTGGCTCCAGTGCGGAGCCCTCAGCTGCTGGCGCGGATCCTTCGCCTGCTGGTACAGACTTTCTAGCTTCCACCACTGACCTCTGGGCCTTCCCAGCGCAGATCTGTGAAACAGATTGCATGAGACATTGCCGTGGGCTCTGGGCCTCCAGCTGGACTCATCTGTCCTCAGCTGGATGGTTTGGGTCTTTAGTGTGTGGACAGATTCCCTGCACTTTTTGCGTTTGACTCTTTGGGTGACTATCATAAAATAATACCGTAAATTATGTGTCCTGTATTAGACTGTTTTCTGGACTACAACAGAAGGGTAACAGGGTAGCCTGGAACCAAAATGTGTGATTTGCATGTATGAGAATAAAATAAAGAGAAACATAAACATCTCGATAAGCCTGGTTAAGCCTCAAAGCTGCTTAACCCAGGATCAATTGCCACCTTTTTCTCACGGTTGATGAAGCACTCAGGTTGTTAAATCAATAAAGGCGCTGGCTGAACAGTGTGAAGCGCAGCTCCCACAATCCTCTTAGTGGGCGAGTGCTGCCATCTTGCCACGGTTCACTGGGGCTCACCGGGGTTCACCGGGGCTCACCGGTTTCTTCCCAGTGACTCCTGAGGCCGAGCAGCTATTCAGTCCCACCGGCACTGTTGCAGTGTCTCCAGTGAAAGGTCCTTCTGTGCGTGCTAGGAAACTGAGCTCTCAGTTTATTATTTTTTTTGTAATTTTTATTTTAAAGAGAATAAAACCAAGAAAAATGTTATGAGCCATTGAAACTTGAAATTGCACACTCTTGCGGGCTGCAGTACAGCTGGGGCAGGGCCAACTTGAGAACAAAGAGATGCCTCAAAAGGCAAGATAAGGGCACAGCTGAGGACACCTGGCGCCAACTCCAATTAACTAAATAAAGACTGTAGCTGCAGGCATTTCACTCCTGTAGTGAAATGCAACATGGAGATCTTCTCATAGGATAGTTCTCCTAAATTAACATAAGATAGTTCTCTTAAATTAGACATAATCTGCTACTTGGAAAAGCCCTTGAACCACTCCCAAGTTCTGTTCAGTTTACTGTGTTTTCCACTCTACCCCCTTCCTTGTTTGAAAACTAAATAAATATGGGCCACCCATAAACTTTCCTTGTTTTAGCCCCCAGAGCCTGGAATTCTGCAGAGGGTTTTGATCCTCTCAAAAGCCTAAATTCATACCACTTGTGTCATTTATTTACGCTTTCACCATACACTCATGTGGGAGATTGGGGATCTAGGCCAGGTCCCCAATAAAATAAAACAAAATAAAGTCAATCAAAACAAAACAGTGTGATACAGGACTTCAAAACAAGACAATAGGAAATCAAAGGCTGCCATAATGCCTCTTGTATGCAAAACAGCTGTCCATACCATCAGACATGGTAAAAATAAAACAAAACAGCACAAAATAGAACTAATAAAAACAAAACAATGAATGCAATAAAGGACTTCAAAACAATATAACAGTAAATCCGAAATGGCTACCATGATATATCTTGTTATGTTTGAAACTGCTGCCCAAGCCATCGGATATAATATAATCAAACAAGATGAAACAGAATAAAACCCAACCAAACAAAACATTGAAAATGACACAGGACTTCAAAACAAGATGATAGGGAATCAACAATGGCGACCGCCATCAGAAGGAGATCCCCATACATACTACACCACATACTGTTATCCTCTGAAGAGATGATCAGACCACCAGCTTTAGGCCTGCAAAGTCAATGAAACGCTAAACACCACAAACATTAACTTGTATTTTACCCTAATAGCTATCATCACAGCCTGCATTTCTCCAGATCAGCTGGTAGCTTGCCAGGTTGGCAGGGGAGGCCTTGTTTCTTCCTGTCTCCCAGCCTGAGCTGGAAGGGGCTGGCTTCTTCCAGTGGCCCACAAACAGCACCAACTCACAGGGAGGGCCTGGCTTCTTGTTCTCAGTTGTTTATTATTGAGAGCCTGTAGCTCTGTGTACGTGCTGGACAGGCGTCCACTGCCTGGTGCCTGAGCTGCTGGTCCTCTGCAGGCTGTGGCCACTCCTGTCATTCCTTGATGGCACAGTTTGCAGAGCTAAAGATGTTAAGCTGATGCCGTGTACCACGCTCTTCTTTCCTGAGTGGCATTTTTAGCTTTGCTTACGGCAGGGTGATGAAATTCCCTAAACTTGCCCTGCGTACTCGGAGCTCAGTGTGTCTCAGGAGGTTTCTGGGTTGGGCCCCAGGGTCTTTGCAAGTGGACACCCAGCAGCTGAGCTGCCTTTGAGGAAAAGCCCACCTTTGTTCCTTGACCACTGGGCCCAAAATGCATTTAGATTTAAAAGTGCCCCTATCAATATTCCCCGAACGATGACCCAGCCTGAGCTGGAGGCATCACCTGCAGGAGCCCAGCACAGGAGGGCACTGCCTGCCTGTGGCTCTGGTGTCTGTGTGTCTGGGCCCAGTGAGGAGACACAGCCGCCCCCAGGAGGGCAATGTGCAGTCCTGTCGTGCTGCCCCACACTCTCACCCCTGGGAGCCTTTGAGGGTCTAGGTCCCTTCATGATCCAGGGGAGACACTTTCCCAGCTCCTCCGGGTTCCTCGGGGCTCCAGTACTGAGAACCAGGGCTCCCGGAGGCAGCGTGCTGCAAGGCTGCTGGTGAGGCCCTAGCTCTGAGTGTGAGGAGGTGGGTCCCACCCAGGGACTCTTCCACTGGCTTCTGCTCTGGTCTCAAGCTCCAGCTGCTGGCCTGGGGTGCAAGTCACTCTGGTCCCTGGGGTGCTTGAAAAGCTAAGGGGTCACTGTCACCAGGAGTGTCCTTGGTTATAAGGAAGGCACACAGAGGCTTGGAAAGTGATAGATGTCTGTGCCACCTTGACGACGCTAGCACACGGTTGAAATCATACATCCAAAGTCATCAAATTGTACACATTAAATACTTGCAGTTTTTACATCAATCATCCTTCAATAAAGCTGTTTCAAAAAGCACAAGCTTTAAAAAACACATCGTCTACATAATTCTTTAAGAACATTTGAGAATCTATTTGTAGAGGAAACTTCCAAGAGGTGCAATTGTGATGTCAAAGATAAATGTGAGGTTATTTACACAGCAGATTTGGGGGACCCTCACAGTAGAACACTCTGCCAGCGGGGCCACTGGCTCCCCGGAGTCCCGCCAGGCTCCGCCCAGACTCCCGCTGCCAGAGCAGGAACCACCCGGACCCCACCCAACACAGAGGAGCCGGCGCGCGGTCCAGCACCGCGCTTTCGTCACATTCCTCCCAAGGATACACAAATAAAAAATTCATCATGTCCTATAAATAGCAGTTCACATCGCAGCGACGCATCTAACTGAGAAAACTAAGGCTTGTTTATTTTCTATCGGTTTCAACGTTTCAGAGCCATGGCGAATCTGCCGTCACAATCACCGGAAGTGCGGCGCTCCCGCCGGAAGTTGTTCGTCTCCCATTTTGTGGCCCCCCATGGCGGCTGTGTTAAGGTTGTGGCTGGGATGCGGAGTCTTTGACTGAGCGGGTAGCCCAGGCGAGGGACCGGGAACGTCGCGCGGCTCAGCAGAGGACCGGCTCGATCGCTGGGGACGCTGTCATGTACGGCGCGGGAGGCGGCCGCGCCAAGCCCGAGAGGAAAGGCGGCGCGAAGGAGGAGGCCGGGCCCGGCGGCGCGGGCGGTGGGGGCAGCCGAGTGGAGCTGCTGGTCTTCGGCTATGCCTGCAAACTGTTTCGGGACGACGAGCGGGCCCTGGCCCAGGAGCAGGGACAGCACCTCATCCCTTGGATGGGGGACTCCAAGATCCTTATCGACAGGTCGGTTCCTCCCCCGCCCGCCGCCTCTCCCCTCCCTCGCCCGCTTGATTTCGCCTGATGTTGACTCGGTGGCCGAGACCGGACCGGGGTCGTGCGGAGCCGCGGGGCGCGTTCGGGGAGGGGACGGTGAAGCCCGCCCTGAGGCTCTGCGGGAGCGACTCGCCGGGTCGGGGAGCCGGGGCGCTTTGCTCCAGAAACCTCTTTGGGACCCGAAGTCAGCTTGAACCTTTCCTGGCCCGGCGCCCGAGTCCCTCGCGCGTTCCGACCTCCGCCAGACGGAGGGTCGGGGTGAAGTCGGCTGGAGGCGGACCCTGACCTCCTGACCTCCTGGGGTCGCAACCTTAGGGCTGGTTTCACTGTCTCCTAAAACCGAGGGGTGGAGCTGGGCTCCGGGTGTTCTGTCTCTTCTCAAATCATGCCTAGTTTAGGTGATCCCCCTCCCAGGGAACTCAGCGATCGTGGGTTCTGGTAGAGGGTCGGATTGGGGATTCCTAAAGGTGCTTGATTTGAAAAGGATGACTTTACGTGATGTAGGTTGTTTGCTCCCCCCTCTCTCACTTTTTCAGTTCCCCTGCCTTCCTTCTTCCCGCTGAGGTGTGGGATTTTTTGCCACTTGGGCAACACTGCTTTTTAGGGCCTGGACTGAAAGGCTAACAGTGACCAGCCATTAAGCTGTGGAATAGTCTCCAAGGGAAGGAAGCCCGTCGCTTGAGACAATTAAAACTGGATTCTGCAAAGCCCTGGAACATGACTGTAGGGATGACCTCTGTGCTGGCCAGAATGGACTCATTAGTGACCAAATAGGCCTTTGCCATCCCTGATGGTTCCACCTGAAGGTGGATCTAGGAAACAAGAACTCCTGGCGGGAGGGGAAATGATCAGATCAGCTCTGGACCACTGGCTTCAGCTCTGCTCAGTGGCTGAGCACTGAACCTCCATGGTTTATTACAAGTAATGTTGCCTGGATTACAGGCTTGCTTTCTAAAGTGTGTCTTGTCACGTGCATCCCTCAGCTCGGCTCTTGGTACAGTTTCCATGTCATTCTATACATGATTTGAGTGAGGTCTCCCAAAACTGGTGGGGAGCAAACACTACACATGTACTACACATGTATATTTTCAATTAATCTACATTTGTAAGTTAAGGAGGTTTACATCAAAGTAAAACTAATTTTTAAATTTAATAAAATTCAGTTCTTGGGTTCCTTGGAATTTATGGCTTTTTTGCCCTATAAATACTTTTTTTTCTGTTACATTGGTTTCTGTTTCAAAAGTCAGCCCTAACAATTAAGCAGACTTTTGTCACTTTTCATGTGCTTTTGCAAGTCAAAATCAGGGTTTTTTAAAAGAACTTACTAACTCATTTATTGTCTGATAGTTATATGTTGTCAACATCTTCATTGAATCTCATGTTGAAACGCTGAAAATGTGTTTATTCTCAGTTTGGTATTTACTGGTCCATGCAAGAAAAATGGATTTGTCTTCACTTACTTTGTCTCCTGGGGTATAAAGTTTAGGGGAAAGTACCAACACATCTTCTAATGGTTTTGCCCACCGTGAACCTCCTTAAACTGCATGTATATGTTACTGTTCCTATGTATGTGTGTCTCTCTACCACATAACCCAGCGCTTCTTTCCTCAGCCAAGTGGCTGGGGGCCAGCCTAGCCAAGATTTTACCTCCAATGGATGCGAGTGTCTTTGATGAAGATCTCTCCTGAGCGTTCGGGACTAGCAGAAAGAAGCGAGGAAATTTCGACCGTTTGGTTCTTACGGATAGGTATTTATGGATTTGGTTTGTGTGAATGTAAGCTATAATATTTAACTCTTCAGAAAAAAAGTTTGTTTTTTTGTTGTTTTGTTTTTGTTTTGGTTTTTTGTTTTTTTCCAAGTGACAGTGAATGGTTGACCCAACCATACACGGTAAGAGCTGCTAGTGCAGTGGATGCCATTTTTGATAGAAGCGCTGTCTGCCTCAGTTGTTAGCCTGAAAGCACTGTGGAGTGAGCTCAGACTTTGTTAAGATAATATGAGTTTAAAAGTAGGTGAAAAGTCACATTAAATATAATCTGGGAAGAGTTTGACATTTGTTTTAATACTTTTGTTTTGTTCTTTTACTTGGTAAGTATAAACCTAGTGTGTCACAGGCAACCAACCGAGGTGGTGACTTCTGTCCGCTGACCAGCATATTCGCATTACAGATATGATGGGCGCGGTCACCTGCATGACCTCTCTGCGTACGATGCCGAGTATGCCACTTGGAACAGAGACTACCAGCTGTCGGAAGAGGAGGCGCGGGTAGAAGCGCTGTGTGATGAAGAGAGGTATTTAGCCTTGCATACGGACTTGCTTGAGGAGGAGGCAAGGCAAGGTACTGCTCAAGAAAGACTTACTTCAGCCACAACTTTTTACAATTTTAAGTATTTAAAAATTTACTCCCATTCATTTTTTTATACTCACTCTTTCTGATATTATCTTGACAGTACCCAGTGGATTGGAAAAACAGGAGTCTTTGCGTTCTGAGAGGACCTCAGGATAGTTTATATATAGAGCCACAAAGAATTTTCCCAGCTTTTGAGGGCAGACTGGGATTTGAAAAAACAAAAACCAAACTCTTTAACTGTTCTTCTTTAACAGTATCGTATGAATTAAAATTGATGTTCTTGTCTTTGCCTTAACAATCTTTAATACAGTTCTTAATCCCAAAGTTTTCTTGGCAGGAAGAAATTTTCCACAAAAGATGTGTATTCTGCTGTTTGTGGTAAACATGTACTGGCAAAAGTCCATATTGATAACTGTAAAGTGTGTGTGTTTAGAAACATTTGTACCTCAAAAAGGTTGAAGACAGTGTTTTGTATGTTTTACTGACTGATAGCTACAACTTTAGAAATGTATAAGATTTTTCTCAGTAAACTTTACTTTTGTTAATAAAATTCTCGTTTTTATTCAAGAGGAAGAGTACAAGCGATTGAGTGAAGCCCTGGCCGAGGATGGGAACTACAGCGCTGTGGGTTTCACTTATGGCAGTGACTACTACGACCCGTCAGAGCCTACAGAAGAGGAGGAGCCTTCAAAACAGAGAGGTGAGGGATGAGAGCTCCAGCTTGTTGGTGGCACAGGTGGCAACAGCCCTGCTACTTCTGGGTACTAAAAAAGATGGCTGATGGGCGGAAAGCAAATTCAGACCCATTGCCTTTCCCTGTATCCTGCTTAGTTCAGAGGGCAGTGAGGTACCCACTGGATTCTTTGGTCCTGGGCCGATGATCCTCATTGATATCCTCTGAGGTTCATTCTGAGGCCTTGATAGGATAGGCATTGGCTAGAGCAGGTTAGCATTACCTTCCCCCACATACCTGCTTGTGTGTCTCCTCTTCCCAGCTGCCATGAAAGCAGGTGCTGGGTTACACCCAGAGAGTTGGTTGTTGCTGAGTAGAAAGCCACGCTTTATTTTTTTCCCACTGCTGGAGAATTGAACCTAGGGCCTTTGGACTGAGCAAGATTCCCTAACCTTGTTTTTCGTTATGCTACTACTGCTGCTGCTTTTTCTTTTTCGAGGGGTAGTTACTGTTTTGGGGGGTTGCTTGTGAGGAGGCATTTTGGGTTTTTTGCTTTTTTGAGAAGGGTCTCACTATATATTTCCAGTTGGATTTGAACTCATTATGTAGCCCAGACCAACCTTGAACTCACAGCATTCTCCTGCCTCAGTCTTCTGGGTGCTGGAATTATAGGCATTGTACCACGTGATGTTGTTTTTGAGATAGGGTCTTGCTAAGTCACCAAGTTGTCCAGGCTAGGCTTGAATTTGTGATCCTCTTGCCTCAGCTTCCCAGTATGCTGGGATTATAAGCATTTGCCACCATGCCTGCCTGTGTAAGACCTTTTTTTTTTTTGGTACCGGGGATCAAACTCACAACTGTGCGCTTACAAGGCAGGTGCTTATGCTTCTGAGCTAAATCCCCAGCCCCTGCAAAAGAGTTTTAATATAAAATAAAAATCTTAAATGAGTGTTTTCTTGGATCAGCTCTGGGACTGAGTATAAAAAACCCCCAAGTTCATGTGGTATAGGAGGATGTGTCTTTGCCATATCCAAGAGACCTGGAATCACCATCATCCCAGTGCCATGTACCAGTTGGTTGTCAGTTACAGACAGCAGTGGACATGAGGCAAGGTGTTAAGGACCTTGCCTCACATGCAGACCTCTGTGAAGGAGGGGGAGAGCTCTGACTTTGGAAACTCACTCAGATGTGTGGAATAGCAGCCAGATCATAGCCTCAGTTCACGTCCAGGATAACTTCCTCTGTTCCCTGGGATTGCGTTCATTCTCCTGGAGTAACAAGTCAGGGGGCCGCACAAGGGTCCCCCACCCTCCTCCAAGAGTCATGATGGAGGCAGGATGGCAGACATCCATAGGGGGCTCTTCTTCTGTCCTTATGCCAGCTCCACTATGGTCCCATGGATCACAGAACCCCGTGCACAGTGCTGTTCTGTGAGCTTGCAGAGAGACCCCGAGTGTGGCATGAGGCTCGCAGGGTCAGTGCTGGCTAATGCTTCACGTGTTGGCCTGTGAACCTCACTGTCCTTCTGTGGCTGTAGTGTGCTATAGGGCTAAGAAGTAAGCATTTATTTATCCAGAGTAAGATCCCTGCTGGGGTTCCAAATAGTTAAGATTTTGTCATCTTAACTGGATCACATGCATTATTTTTCTTAAAATCTAGAGTTTTCATCAGAAGGAAGATGAGAATTATCATCATGTCACAAGTGAAGAATTGACACATATAAAAGCCAGCTGTCTTTTCCAAGCTCAAGTAATCTTTAGAAAAGTCCATATGGACTTCCTGACATTCTAGACTAGGTGTAAAGAAGCTGTGACTACAGGCCGTCTGCCAGGTTTTTTTAAATAAAGCTTTATTGGCACACAGCTGTGCCCCCTTGTCCCACTTGCTGCGGGTCTGTGTTCCTGCAGCAGAGCTGAGTGGCTGGGACAGACTGTGTCCCCCAGCACCGACCGTGCCTACTGCTTAGGTGTAGGGCTGTAGCGTCGCTGTTGTCCCTCCACTGTGAACGTTGGTGAGCGTCATGAGTACACTAAGTGATGGTGACCTTTGTTCTGACAATTTCTACAAATGTCTGTGTGACTTTGTCTTTTATAAAGCTCTCTTCAGTATTTTTTAATGTTCTTTTCTTTCTAGAGTCCTAGTCTCAGTGTATGCGGATTAATATTTTTAATGGAAATTGGATTTGAGTGACACAGCTTGACCTTTTATGTTTAATTTGTGCGCATAAATGCAACACTATTCATACCCTTAACAGAAGTCAGTGTGGTGTCCAGCACCACTGATGGCCAAACTCAGTGTCGTGTTCTTTTGAAATAAAAAATAACTGTGTGTCTTCCTGAGCTTCTACCATGATTTGTTAAATTAACACATTAGCATATTTAGTGTTTTTGCAGCCATGGTCCTGGCTGGGAGCCTTTGCAGAGCCTCTGCGTCTCTGCGTGGCCCAGCTCCCTCCCCGCAGCAGCAGTCTTTGCATGCTTGGCCCCTGTGCTCTATGCTTTCACCTGACTATCATTCTTTTGAAAGAAAGGTTGTTTCAGTTGATGTGGATCTGAGTTTGCATTGCAGTGGTTTTTACTCCTGCTGCTATAGCTATTTCTCTGTGAACAGAGGCGTCTGTCAGAGTGAACGGAATCTCTCCCCATCTGCTTCTCACTGCTTCCTACTAGAATGCTTGGATTCTTGAGAGCAGCTTCACATTACAGAAAGGGTATTTGAATAGAATAGACCATAGTTTTAATCCCTTTTTTATTTTAGGAAAGTACAGTGAAAGTTGTGCCCCAGCCTCATTCCCAAAAAGGATTTGAGAAAGCTGTGAGTTGGCATTTTTCCAATAGCAAATCCTTGCAAATTAGTGTTTGTGACACTTGGCAATTCTCTCATCTGCTTACTGGAGCTGAGCAGGCTGCTGATGACAGGAAGTCTTGAGCCAGTGGCAACTCTGCCTTCTCATGCCTCATGCTCAGCAGAGAACAGGAGACCCATAGGCAGAAGCAGGTTCAGCACTCGCCCAAGGTTTGCGATCAGCGTGAGTGCTGCTCTGAGCAGTTGTGTACAGTGGGACCTTCTCAGCACATGCTGTGGTCCCCAGTACCTAGGTTTGAAAGAAGATAGCTGCGATCATTGATCTGCCCAGAGGTGTGCTGTGCCTGGTGGGTTTGCTTCTTTAATGCTATCTTTCCAAATAAAAACCTAAGTGTATGTTGGAAGTAATTTAAAGTGTTGCTTTTTGCCAGGTATGGTGGCATATGCCTGTAATCCCAGCACTCTAGGAGGCTAAGGAAGGAGGATCACAAGTTTGAACACAGCTTGGGCAATTTAGCAACTTAATGAGATCCTATTTCAAAATTTAAAAAAGAGAAAAGTCTAGGGCAGTAGTTCAGTGAGAAAACTGGGTTCCATATTAGCACTAAGAAAAGCTACTTTGTAAAGTTATATAGATCTTTGTACATGTCACAGTATCCTTTTACAGTAGCAATTGTGGGTGAGTGAGATGTATTGAAACTTAGGAAGCGGTGAAGGGTAGTACCTTATTTAGCACATAGCAGACAATATTTGTTGAATGAGTCATTAATGGAGAAACAGAAATGGCAAAGTAAATCATATTCTCTGGAAAGGCAACCGGCAGCTTAGGTGGAGAGGCCTGGACGGTGTTGGTCAGGTGTTTCACAGTTTGATGGTCAGAACTGGTTACCTGGCACTACACCACAGGCTGCTGAGAAGCCCTGATTGCCTGGGGAGGTGCCGCTGCTGTTGAGCCCCACTCGTGTGTCGGGTCCCTACCAGGCATAGCACTTCCCTGTGGAGCTCTCACCCTGTCCCCTCCACCCCTGGCACTGCAGCACTGTGCAGAACACACACCGCCCCAGACCCCATACCTCCCCCCCCTTCTCCCCCTCTCCCAGAAGGAGGGAAGAATGCATTCAACAGGAGGGGATTGGGGGGTTAGGGGGAAGTCGCCAGGCTTCCTGTGTGGTTGCCCATCTGTGATGCCTTCTTTCCTAAGTATCAGTCTGAAGTTTTTCATTTTCTTTTTTATAGAAAAAAATGAGGCTGAAAATTTAGAAGACAATGAAGAGCCTTTCATAGCACCCTTAGGACTGAACGTTCCCCCAGATGTGGAGCTGGTATGTAGCATCTTCAGGGGTATTGTGCGTCTGTGTTGCTGTCCGTTGCTGCCAGTAGATACGGCAGTGTGGGGTCTACAAGCTGACAGGGAGGAGGTTGCAACCCACTATGTTGCTTGGTTGGGAGGTAGAGTTAGAGCAGGCACCCAGCGTGCTGGATGCATAGCGGTTGTGGGTTGAGTCCCCATCTCACTTGGTGTGGGTGGACTGTCAGAGCTGGCGGTGCTCGGTACACGACCTGGTGCCATGTCCCAGCATCTTCTGGTGCAGTTCTCTAGACGCTCAGTCTCTACCTTCCATCCTCTGGACAATGTCCTCTGTTGTGATTTGTCTCTGTGCCCTGTCCAGGCTGCCCTTCCAAGGAAGAGGATGGCCAAGGCCGGGCTCCATGTGGTCTCACCACGTAGTCTTGGTTGGTAAAATAAGGGTCAGTTACAACAGGTACCAAGCAAATAGGTTTGGTTTGGTTTGGTTTCTGAGCATTTATGAGGGTTTTCTACACTGCAGGCTCTGCGTCTTTTCATGTGATCCTAACAACCCTTACAAGTTAGATACCTTTGCTCTCCTTACTTTACAGGGAGGAAACAAACTGTAGCAGGTCACGGAATACCGGCCAGAGGCAGAAGCTCAGGCCTAGGGTCTCTATCCTGCCCGTTGTTATGCTTTGTAGGATTTTGTGTTTGTGGTGTTTTTGTTTTTTGAGACAAGGTCTCGGTATGCAGTCCAGTGAGTCTTCAAACTCACTGTGTAGCCCCAGCTGGCCTCCAACTCCAGGTGAGCCTCCTGCCTCACTCTCCGGCTGCTGTAGGATGGCAGCTGTGAACCACCATGGCTGGCATCTCTACAGGTTTTACATGCTTATTTTACTGTACGTGCACACCTGTGAAGAGTTTCCCAGGGATTCATGCTCAGCCAAAAGTATTTTCTTTGGCGTTTCCCTAACCGGACCATGATTGCCAGGGTGGGGTCTCCAGTTGTGTTTGTGTCCAGAGTGCAGATGGCCAGTGCCCGACATTCTCTCTAGGGCTGCTTGCTGCCACCCTGAGTTAGTTCAGTGCAGATTCCGTGGCTCTTCCTCTCCCCACTGCTTTTGTGAAGTGACAGAGGCAGATGACAAAGCAGCAGTTAGCTCCTGCCCCGCCCGCTCGGCTCCACTGTGTGAGAACCTTTCCTCTGGCTTGGCCTGGTATGCCGCTGTGCGCGCGTGCGTGCGTGCGTGTGTGTACCTGACCCGTTACCCTGTTTCCCGCAGCGCATCCTCCTGAAGATGCGCTGTCCTGAGGTGGTTCGAGCCTGTCCTCAGTGCTGGCTACCAAACATCCCATGTGCTCAGATCCGATCTCAAGTCTGAAGGAGAGGCTATTGAAACCACCCCAGCTCCTCTTCTCATACTCAATGCTAAAAATGTCGTGAGAGCTCACCTCAGGGACTTCACTTGCTGCACTTTGTTGTTTAATTTTTTATTTCATTTTATTTGGAACTGGGAATCAAACTTAGGACCTTACACTTGTAAGGCAGGCATTTTGCCGCTGAGGTGAGACGTCTGCGAGAATGTAGAAGCAGAGGTGTGGCATGGTTTGGTCTCTCCGTTTCACCCCTTACACTGAGGGGCAGCCGTGCGTGCGCCCATCCCCTCCAGCGCAGCAGTGGTCTGTCAGTAGCTACATGGGCAGTGGTCCATTGCATCAGCACATGTGCACTCTGCTCCTGGGGGTGTGTAGGTGGCTGGCCTGCTTGCCAGCTGCATACTGGGCCCCTGCTCCAGGCACTGTGCAGGGGGCTAGTGGTGCAGACAGCAGGTTTTGCAGGATGCCTGGTCTCTGAATTCTGCAGGGGAGAGCCTGGGAGTCACACACACTGAGGCCCTGCCTGTCTCCTGCTGGGTACCTGCCTCTCCACTCTGTAGACCCCCCTGCTCCCCTGTGGGCCACGCCCCTAAACCCCATCTTCTTCATTGAATCTGACACCTGAACTTTTAGCTTCTTGCTGTTGTCTGAGCTAGGTCCTCGCCTCCGTGTAGCTTGGGCTGGCCTTCAACTCACTATGTTGCCCAGGCTGGCCCTCAACTCCCAGCAGTTCTCCTGCCTCCGCCTCCCAAGTGCTGGTATTATAGGCATGCATGAAGTTTTAACTTTTTGGAATGATTCGATATGCCTGTTTTCCTGCTCTATGGACCTTTGGAGCCTGTTTTTTCTCTAAATGCATAGCTCCACATCATGTATCCAGCTGTGGCACGTTCAATGGTCTCTTTCCCAGTCTGGCTGTGGGCTGGCCATCACCTGTCTCCTGCTCCACCCTGGGTGTGTGCTGTGCTGTGCTGTGGCTTTGGTGCTTGACCACAGTGCTGGGGGTGGAGGTGGAGAGTGTCCCCTGCCCCATGCTGCCCTCCTGTCTCCTGAGACACTGCAGGTGGCACACAGGGTTCTAGACCACACTAAGGAGTGACATCTGCTGGCATCCAGGCCCAGTCTGTTCTCTGGTGTGGGTTTTACTTGTTTCCCTCAGCTGCTGGTCAGGTGTGGGCCCAGAAACCATGCTGCTCAGCACACCTGTTGGGAAGCAGTTTGAGACAATCAGCTTCAGGGATGGAGAGAAGGGGAGGGCAGTTTAGTTGCTGCTGGGTGCAGCACTTTGGTTTGTAGGTTAAAAATAACTTGTGTTTATTAGCACTTACTGTGTGCCAGGCATCAGGCAGAGCTTCTGCACCCAGATGACTGACCTGGTGCTCACGGTGACAAAGTAGATGCAGTCGTTAACCGTGATCCAGATGAGATACAGTGAGGCTAGAGAGGCTGGCACAGAAGGGTCCGAGTAGGGCTTGGACCACTGAGGTTCAGCCTTTCCAGTTGTCTCATAGATGAGTGTAATTGTCACCGCAGTGTAGGTGCCTGCTGTATGGCAGGGCAGCAGGAGGAGGAAGCTGAGGCCCCCCCAGGGAGAGCTTGGCTTTCCTGCTGGGGTACAAGGACCCTTCTCGGCTGCCTGGTGCTTGCTTCTCTGGCTTTTGGTGCTTGTCCAGGTGCCCATCTTGTAACTGTGTGGGGCTCTTTCCTGGCAGGGATTCATGACCTGCCAGGTCTCATCTGTCACTACTCTTCTATGCCGTCACTTTCCGGAGCTTGCTTGGGAAGATGTTTCCCTCTCTCAAGAGATTGGAATCTTTCCCTGTGTTTCCTGCTGCTGCTGCTGCTGCTGCTGCTGCTGCTGCTGCTGCTGCTGCTGCTGTAGTTTTGTTCCTATGTTTGGATTGTGATGATCTGGTGTTGGGCTAAGTGGGAGTCTCACAGTTATTCCCCTGTCGGAGAATAGCCCAGCTGCTCTGCTGGGGTCCAGGCTGATTTTCCAGCTCCCTTCTATGTTGCGCCTTCCGAGGGGTCCCCATACCAGGCAGTCAGTCATCTGGCCACCTGCTCTACCTGGTCGGCTGCTGTGCTTGACCATGCGGGGGTGGAGGCAGAGGTCCTCTGCTGGATCTGAGTCCAGGGTTTCTGTCTTGGTGGGCTTCAGCTGTGCTCCCCCACTTCCCAGTACTTTGCTGCATTGAACCCACAGGGATGTGGTGTGAAGCCCTCCCCGGACGCCCACCCTGTCAGCACCTGGGCATTATTAGCCAAGCACTTCCACAGGGAAGCCTTACCCTTTCATCAGGTGTGTGTCAGCTGGTCTTCTGGTCCTGAGTTGGAACCAGCATGTGTGCTAGCCCCTGCTGCCTCTGTCTTTGAGATATCACTGTAGAACTCTCAAAGATATCTTGAGATATCTTTTCGCAAGTAGAAAAGATTTTGTCTAAAATCTGTATAATAAAGTGGAAAAGAATGACTTTTTCTAAGCCAGATAGGCTTATCTAGTGTGCTGTGAATCTGATAGCAGTTCTTGAACTATTTTCACAAGGTGCTTTTGCATTTCAGCCACTGTGTTCTGAATATTAGGTCGTTAGTGGGCCTGCTTGTTGCACATTTTAGACCCGAAATTAGTCTGTTGAATAGCCTGTTTTCCCTGAAGGGTTGTCGTTCTGAAGTAACCTTTAGTCGTTGCCTGTTGATGGAATTATGCCATTTTTAAAAAGGGATCTTCCTATTTAACTAAAGCCAATGACAGTCTGCATCAGATTTCTATTTCAGCACACAATGACTTTTTAACACAGACTAATTTATTTGGGGATCCAAGTAAATTTAAGTGTAGACATTTATCCTTTTTATATGTGAAAGACATTAATTCAGAAATTAAATTTTGAAGTTAAGTCCTTTGCATTTTATGAAGGGTGAGTCCCTGAAACTACAGTGAACATTTTGAATTCTTAATTGCCTGTGTTTAATGAGAATAATTTCCTGTTTTATGTGATTTCCTAGTGTGAATCACTTCTTTGATAACGAGAGTATCTGAGAGATGTGGCTTCCTGCTTCTGGTCTGGCAAGGTCACTTCGCAGGCAAGCCGTGCTATGGTAGATGAGACTCAGCAGCAAGTAAAGGCAGGGCCTTAGCTACTGGTGGAAACTGGACAGAAGGCAAGGAGGGGACCTGCCACCTGCAGTGCCCTGGCCCTGTCCGGCAGGCAGGCCCCCAAGCTGCCTTTGTCTGGGACTCTGGTTTAAATGGAAACCACAAGCTGGATCTTGCAGGGTATAAGAACTCAAGGGTGTTGAGGTGCAGAAGAGAAAGAGCCTTGGTACGAGCTTGGGGGTTTCCCCAACATCCAGAGGCTGGGTGGGAGGACTGATCTCCCCACCAGGAGAGCCTGCACAGCTGCCAAGGAAGGAAAGGGGCAGAGGGAGTCTTCTGCCCTTGAGGAGTTGACATGTGTGTCCCTCCTTCTGCAAGAGTGCGTGGATATGTGAGAAGTTCACATGCATCTTCCTAGGAGTCCTAACCCCCTGAAGCCCACCTCAGAACCCAGGTGGCTTAGAGACACATTGATGTGGTGCAGAAAAGCCTCACCGCTTGGGGCTGTGCAAAGGTGGGGTGACCCTTGCCGTGGGTGTGTCTTCTTCCCTGTCAGTTCTGGTGAGAATCAGGTGCAGACAGGCTCTCATCGTGTCACAGACGAGAACGTTCCCTTACTTTGTGTGGATGGTGTAACTACAGCTGCTCCCATCTTTTGGTTAATCAGGAGGACAAGCCAGTAATGCTGACATGTGTTTTCTCACAGCCACCCACCGCCAAGATGCATGCCATCATCGAGCGCACGGCCAACTTCGTGTGCAAGCAGGGAGCACAGTTTGAAATAATGCTGAAAGCCAAGCAGGCCCGGAACTCTCAGTTTGACTTCTTGCGCTTCGATCACTACCTCAACCCCTACTACAAGTTCATCCAGAAGGCTATGAAGGAAGGGCGGTACACGGTGTCGGCCGAAAACAAGAGTGAGGAGAAAAAAAGTACGCGGGGCTGCTGTGTCTTACTCAGCATGGGCCCCATCAGGGCTATGGCGGGTGAGGTGCCCGAAGACTGGGGAGATGCCCCTCTCAGATCTCAGCTTGAGGCTGGTGAGGAAGTCCTGTGGTGGGGCTTGGCCAGCAGTCCTGCTGGGGTACCTGTAGTACATTCTAAGCTGATCCTTTTTAGAGGTAGATGTAATAAAATTAAAGTTCTTGATCCCATCCAAAGAAAATTATTTGGTTGGAAGGTTTTTCTTTCTTTTGGCTTGCTTAACATTTTACAGAGAATGTGGTAAGTTTCACACTTTGTCAGATAATTCGCCAGTGAGCATGCTTGCACACAGCATTTAGGGAGTGGAAGTGGCTCGTTCAGTTGGAATTCTTTCGAGGCCAGTTGTGTCTCTTGTGAGTAACGTCCAAGGAGGAGCCTCTCTCTGTGCATTTTTCACACTCTTGTTCTCCTCAGCTGAAAGGAGACATCTCCAGTCAGTTACGTAAATCCCTTAGCAGTGAGCTCCACCCCAGTCTGCTAGAGTCCTCTCATTAAAGGTCATGTCTTCTGCAACTTTGTCACTATGGGGTTTTTGTTTTTGTTTTTTAAATTTCTGTTGGTGCTGTTTGACTTTTCATGAATCAGTAAGATTTTTGCCTTTTGATAAAGTCAGAGCTTTTACAGCACCCCTAGACTTGTCAGAGCTGAGCAGGCTGTGAGGCAAGCAGGGATGAGGCCATCTGGCTTCCTGCTTCCTGCCTGGCTCTCCTCTGAGCCAGTCAGGCGACCGTGGGGTATGTGCTCTGTGGATGTGTACGCTGGTCCCACACACGGCCATGAGGAGTTCTGTCCTTGACAGCTGCTGAGGGTTTGCTTAGTGTTTTCGGACTCTTCCTTACATATGGTGGACAGTGTAGTGATCCATGTACACAGTGACACTAAAATTGTGAAATGTGGCTTTGATTGCAGAGTCAGGGGCAAACTCTGACAACGAGGATGAGGATGAGGAGGAAGATGGGAGTTACCTGCACCCGTCCCTCTTTGCCTCCAGGAAGAGCAGCCGTCTTGAAGAGCTCATGAAGGTATCACCTCATTACTGAGCTGCATGGTGTTCCTCCTAACCAGAGTGCCATTTGTGATGTAAAATCAGATGCCCTTGAGGTTTAAGCGCACAGTTTTCAGGGGCCTTGTCGTCTGGCTGGTCTCTGGAGAGGATGATTCTTGGTTGATTGTGATAGAGCGGAAACTTTGTAGAACAGCACAGAATATTAGAGGAGGCAACTAGATAGGAAGAGTTTAATGAGGGGGCACAGAGGAGCTCACCACAGAGAAGGCTATGGTGGCTCTCTGCAGACAAAGGACAAAAACACAGTTCCGCATGTGTTCCCCCCCTGAGGAATGGGGCAGTGGGTCTGGGATGTGAGGCTTGCTCCAGGAATGAGCAGAGGGTGATAGTCTGGATGTGTGGGACTCTGACGGAGGGTAGCACAGCCAGGAGGTAAAGGAGGGCAGAGTTTCAGACAGGACAAAGTGGTCCCAAGACCCTTGTCCCTGGCTTGGGGGTCAAGAGCAAGGGGGTATCGGTCTAGGCTTGGACAGGCGGTGGCCAGGCAGACATCTGTGTGGAAGAGTGCCGTGTGCAGGCTGTGGTTCAAGCCCAGTAACCTAGGTCCTTATTGCTCTACAAGTGATTGAACCC
Organism: Hydrochoerus hydrochaeris; assembly: GCA_004027455.1. Taxonomy (NCBI): domain Eukaryota; kingdom Metazoa; phylum Chordata; class Mammalia; order Rodentia; family Hydrochaeridae; genus Hydrochoerus; species Hydrochoerus hydrochaeris. Next base: position 18,882 of record PVLA01002475.1, read on the forward strand.
AGGGCCTTCCCATGGCTCTCCATCCCCCGCCCTGCTTGTCCTTATTTCTGAAACACAGTCTAGGTTTCTGATTTGCCTGGCTGGCCGCTCTTGTCTGAAACGGTTGTGCATGTGACCCCTTCCTTTCTGTCCTGCTTAGGTGACTCCACCTTGAAACTGGCTGCTGTCACTATGTGAATGTGTGAGAGAGAGTGTGTGGGGGGTTGAGGTTTTCCTCGAGTGCACACACTGCACGCTACGTGCATGTTCAGGAGATGCTAAGGCCCTGTGTCTTTTGTCCTAGCCCCTGAAAGTGGTAGACCCAGACCACCCCTTGGCAGCCCTGGTGCGCAAAGCGCAAGCTGACAGCTCTGCCCCCACCCCGCACACTGCAGACGGTGCCCCCACACAGCCCTCCCAGGTGGAGTACACAACAGACTGTGAGTACTCGCTGCGTTCGTCCTGACCTACGTCACCCGCTGAGCACTGCCTCGCATGTTGAAGATCTGGGAGGAAGGTACCTATGGGAGACATTCCTTGTCAGGCCGCTAGACTGCCCCATTCCCAGCTTCGGCTCTGCCTTCCAGGAGGGAGGAAGGGCAGAGCCCAGGGCAGAAGACCAGTGCTGGCTGGCCCTGCACCCTCGGGTCTTTCCCTAAAACCGCACTTCGACATCTAACCCCCCCACTAGGCTGCAGTGATGTCATGTGGTTTTCCTCTCTGCAGCTGGGGCTGGCAAGTGAATGCAGCAGGTAATCTCATTGCTGCCTTGAAGAGAACCAAAGTTGTGTGTCAAGACCAGGAAGAATAGATGCTGTGTAGATGCTTAGTGTTGTCTGTGCCATAGATGGTCTGGTGATACACGTTATAGCAGGACACTGGTATTGATGTACAGGATTGGGCAGGCAAAGTTCTGTTAAGAAGAATGAAAAGAACGGACGCAGAAGTCTGCTTAGCACTCTGCCCCAGTTTCTTTACAGATGAGTGGCGTAAGGCAGTTTGCACCAGCTCTTGTACACCATGAAGGCTTGGTTCCAGGACCCCCAGCAGCTACCAAAACCTTCAGGCCTCTTCTTCCTGCAGGGCTTACAGCACCTAGCACAGAGCTGATGTTGTTCAAGTTAGTTGTTATGATGTAGCATTTAAGGAATAACCAGTAAGAAAGTTTGTGTAGGATCAGTGTAATTTTCCCAAATGCTTTTCTTTGAGTTGGGTTGTGCCTGTGGCAGTGGAACCTGAGGGTATTTAGAGCCAGCTGCAATGCACATCCGATTCTTGCTGATTGCTGTTTTTTATCTTTTTAATTACCCAAAGATGTTTCCTGAAAGCTGAATTGGATGCTTGTGGCCTCCTCTAATTATGTTTGGAGTTAAGCGATGACCAGGGAAGATGTTCCCTTGAAGCAGGAGCTGGGCTGGTCATCAGCTGGCCCTGTGCTGACCCAGCCCTCAGTGGCCAACTGCCTTTCTTGCACACGGGTGACCCTTCCCTGCACCAGCTTCTGCAAAGCGCAGTGGCTGCTTTTGTGCCTCCCACTTAGCACCAGCACACACTGGTATCATTTTGCTGTGCTAAACTGATGTTCTGAGACTGTGAAAATCAGTTACTTGCATGAACTTTCTGCATGTGTCCCCAGAAAACCTCTCAGAGAACCTTGAATAGTTTCTTTAAGTGATTAGATCAAGTTAGAGCTCATTACCGAGTGCCGCAGTCAAGTCAGATGGCTCAAGAGTTGCAAAGCTGAGTTACATCAAGCCCTGTGGTCTCTCTCGATGGCAATGTCATGCAGGCCTGTGTCCTCACCTCCAGCATTCTGGCTCACAGTCCCATAGGCTGGACTTCTGGGTGGACCTTGAGGGAGGGAGTGAGGGCACTTCTTTAGCAGGCCCACATGAGGCTCTCTGTGGCGACATTCAGTCCAGCCCAGCACAGAGGGACACATCCCCACCTCACTGTCTGCTGACCCGTGTCCAACCAGTGTGTGCTGGATTTTCTCACAGCAGACACTGTGTGCTTGCATGTGCATGCTGTCCCTGAAGCCATGGCATGGCTGTGGAGTAGGACAGGAGAAACTCGGGCACAGTTGGACACAGCTCGTCATGGTCCGGCGTGTGGCTGAGTAATATATGGTGGCACTGGCCAGGAGTGGCCACTCTTAACACAACATCCTGTGCTGGGGGCGAGGGGCAGTTGAGGGCGTCAGATGGCTGGGCAGACCCCGATGGGTGCTCCAGCACTGACTTGTGCAGCCCTGGCCACCCCCCAACCCCCCACCTCCACTTATTCACACAATGAGAGATGCATGTGTGCATGAATGGGATGTCAGCTGGGTCTGATGTGAGATGTGTAGGCTCTAGACTCCTGCTGCTGCCTCTGCCCCAAGGGACACCAGGAGCACAGCTGCCTCTCCAGGGTCCCAGGAGGTCAGAGGTGGGACAGGTGCAATTTCCCAGGAGAGCTAGAGCTGAACTTGGGGGTCTGAATGGCAGTAAAACCTCGAAGAAGTCAGGAAACACCCGTGCTGAGGTTGGGGTCCGGCATCATTTTACAGACTAAGGGCTTTGGCTCATATTGGTCTGAGGGACACCCACCTTCCTCCCTGCATGCCAGCTTTTCTGCTGCCACCTAGACTGCCTGGTTCTGATGGTGCATAGTACTGTGAGCTGCTGTGCCTCCGACGACCTTGCTGCTGGGTAGGTTTGTGGCAAAACGCCTGTGGACGCAAGTGTCCTCTCTGGCCGGCCGTCAGCCTGGTACAGACTGGTTGTGCTTGGGAGGAGCCCATACCCTCAGGCCGACTGTAAAATGAGTTGCTCTACAGTTGCCATCGATGGCACAGTGCTGAAATGCAGCAGCAGAAACCATCATGGCTCAGCTCCCTGTGCTGCTGCTGCATGCGCCTAGTCTGGCTACCAATGAAAGCTCAGCTGCATTTATAGCTGTAGGCAGGGAGGCCACCTTGAGCACGGTAGGGCTTGGTCATCTCTGCGAATCAGTGGTATGGTTGGTTTCTCCCTGAGTTCTTTACTTTGTGAATGTTCTCCAGGGTCCTTTCTGTCCCACTGTTGAAGGTCGGAGGCCAGTTGTAGCTCTGGGGCTTGGAGTGCTCTGCACTGAGGACAGGCAGCCATGACCTGGTCCCAGCTTCCACAGAGGTTGCATCTGCAGATTCTCCCAGGACCCTGCTCCCAATGGCAGGGAAGGGTCCTGCTGCTGGCGAGTCTGTCTCATCTGGCCAGGCAGCAGGAGGCTTGGGGGGCTGGAAGGACAAGGTACTGGCTGGGGTGTGGGACAGACATGCACACCATGCTGGGCCTTCCTCTTCTTCTGGGGGTTGCGGTGGGAGTGTCGCCATGGAGTCTCGTGCTACAGAATCTCACTTGTGGCACGTGCGTGTGTTGTTTCCATTCTTTGGGCCAGCACAGCCTTCTGGTTTCCTGAAACACTGGCTTTGTACAGAAGGGGCATAATATTCACAGGCAGTTAAATAGTTTTCTCAGGAGAGCTTGATTTGTGAGTTTTCACCTGGGAAGGTACTCTAGGAAGAAAGCTATGTTAAAAATTATTTAAGGTATTATTCACTTTTTGGAAGACTGGCCTAGGCAGAGACGTGGGCTCAGGCTTATGTAGAGCTGAGACCCTCTGCTGCCCTGGCTGCTCTCCCAAGAGCAGGATGCTGTGCACAGTGGACACGGCTGCGGACACGAGCAGACACTTGGTGGGGGACGGATTTGTGGCCCACATCAGACTGCAGCCCTGGGGTGAAAGAAACTGTGCGTTCAGGGCCAGAGCAAGGTCTCCCTGGGACAGGGTGGTGACACCAGGGCTACCTAGGGGTGTCTCTGTGTTCATCAGTGTGTCTCATACTTATTTCTCACCCGTGGAGCAAGGAGGACGCTTTGGTGATCTCGGGTGTCCCATCCAGCTGTGTAGGAGCAGTGCATGCTGCAGGGCCAGGCCAGGCCAGGCCTTCGTGCAGTGCCTGTGGATGGGTCGTGTGAGACACCCTGCCCTGAGGCAGCAACAGGAAGCAGGGTCAGCCTGGAGAGAGCAAGAGGAGAGCCCACCACCATGCCTGCAGCAGACCTACGTGTACCCCTGAGGAGGGTCTCAACTGGCTGACCGGTAGCACCAGCAGGGGAGTGACCCTGAGCTGAGGAGACTTCAGGCCCTAGGGCCTGTCCTCTAGATGCCAAAGCCTGACCTTCTGGATACAAGCAAGGCCCCAACCAAACTCCCAGAGGTTTGACCCAGCCTGGGATGCAGTGGCCCTGGAAAGGGCTCCGTGTCCACATATGGACTGATCATCCCCACTACATCCTAGACCCTGATCAGGTCCAGGCACAGTGGCACAGGCATAGGACCACCCTTTCCCCTTGACTTAGTGTAACAGCGGACTTATGGTCCTCAGGAAGGGAAGAATGAGCTCGTTTGCCTGGTCAAGACTTTAAAATGAACCTGTCGGGGAACGAGAAGGCTGTTGTGACCAGGGAGTGTCTGTGTGGGGGTCATGCTGGCTCCACACACCCCCACCTCACCCTGCTGGCCCAGGGCGTATGCTGCAGAGTGCAGTACACAGCATGCTTAGCAGCTCTCTGTCTGTCTGGGCACTGTGCACTCCAGGATCAGCGAATGTCAGGAGGGTAACAGCCACATCTGGTGGGCAGGATGCCCACACCTTCCACAGGACATAGGGTTTTCAGGGCCTTGTGGGAGCCATGGGTGTGCGAGGTGTGTCTCTGTGCTCATGTGCTTGTTAAGCACACTCAACCCCGCCAGCAGGTGTTTGTGCATCAACAACATGTGGGGGACAGTGAGGCCTGCCCCAGAGTGGCACATGGGGGCATGGTGAGCACTACACTCCTGCCACAGCCCACTGTCCCCACTGGCCACCACAGAGGCAAACAAGGTGGTGCTGGGGCCAGGGCCAAGCCTTGTGGGGACAAGCGGGGCTTCCCCAGCTGAAAGCAGTGCAAGGGGTCTGGATGCTGGGGAAGCTGTGGGGAAGCTCTGAGGAGAGGCGCCCAGGAGCTTCCCTCTGGGAGCCTTGGGCCTCAGTTTCCCTCTTATGAAGTCAGGGCACTAATCTGTCATCTCCTGGGTAGAAACACTGACAGTGTGTACCACATCCTAGGAACCTTAAAGGTTCCATGTTGAGCCAGGCATGGTGGCACATGGCTGTAATCCCAGCACCCGGGAGGCTGAGGCAGGAAGATCATTGTGAGTTTGAGACCAGTCTGGGCTACAAAGTAAGCTCTAGGCCAGCCTGAGCTGCATAGCAAGACCCTGTCTCAAAAAGACAAAAGATAGATAGATAGATAGATAGATAGATAGATAGATAGATAGATAGATAGATAGATAGATGTATGTTCCATGTTGATAGGATCCATTGAAATCTGGAGTGGGTTCATACGGGGCCTGTTTTATCCTGAAAACATCATAAACTAGAACGTGAAAATATTAAGCATAATGAAGGGGAAATTCCCCTCATTAACACCAGACAGTAGAAGCTGGGGCTACTGTAGGAGCCCTTCAGCCTGCAGACATATGGCTGGGGCTGGCAAGGGCGCTGGCACAGGCCTGAGCCACTGCACACGCCAGCTGCACCACTGCCTTGGGGTCTCTGTCCAGAGTGAGGCCCAGAGCACCCTGCAGCTGGGCCACTGAGCTGAAAGTACAGTATTCCAAGGCCTTGGCAGCTACTTCTTCCTTCTCCACTTGCACTACAGCCTTTTTGAAGCACAGTATTTCATCTAAATCTTGCAAAGCATTCAGCTTCATATCCACAGAAACAAGAGTTCTTTTCTCACTCAAATTGCGTGTTTGCATACCCTTTAATTAAGTGCTTAGGCTTTGCTGGGAAAACAGTGGAAGTGAAAACCTGAACTGCTAAAAGCAGAAGTCCTCATCTTCTGAAGAGGAACTGTGCTCTTTGCCCTGGCACCAGCTGCCCAGCAAGGTGGGGCCTTCAGCTCATGGTGGGGCAGTGAGCAGGAGCCAGCACCCCAGCAGGACAGGGTCTCAGGTACGCATCTCCCCTGGTGGCAGTGGCAAAGCCTTCAGAGCTTTCAGTGGTAACGACCAGCTGTGGCATATGTGCCGTAAGTTCACCTACCCAGCTGTGACAGATAGTAGTCACCTACAGGCAGAAGCACCAGGTGTGGAAAGCCTTCATGAGGGACTCACACTTGAGGAGAAACATTTGTTTTTATGTTGGTTTTTGTTTTTATTTTTAGACAGAGTCTTGCTGTGTAGTTAAAGCTGTGACTTTTCTGCCTCAGCCTCCCACGTGCCGGGATTAAACGTTTTCACTACCATGATTGACAAGAATCTTCTGGTTTTGGTTTTTGTTTTTTTGTTTATTGTCCTTTGAGACAGGGTTTCACTATGCAGTTCAGGCTGTCATTGAGCTCACTTTATAGCCAAGCTGGCTTCTGGCTCGTAGTGATCCTCCTGCCTCATCCTCCCGAGTGCTGGGATTACAGACAGGCATCACCATGCCCAGCTGATCCTCTGTTTTAAGCCACAGTCAGCACTGTGTCTGTATCGTATGAAATAGCGGGAAGGAGATACTGCTGAGAGTGCAGAGGAGATGACCCTTGCTGTGCTGTCAGTTTTGACAGTCCAAGGGGAGAGGCCTGCAGTGTGAGCAGTTCAGAGGTGAGCGCCGCAGTGGCTTATGGGAAGATAGAAGTGGGAGAGTGGGAGCACACTTGCATAGCACCTGAGGGTAGAGGGAGGCACTAGGCCGGGCGTGTGATTTCACAGGCACGGGTTCAAGTGTCAGCAGTGGAGACTGAAGATGCAGGCAGCCATGATGCCTCTGGCTGTCACTGAAGCAGCTCCTGAGTCCCCAGCAGGTTGCAGATGTGTCAGATGGCAGTGTGTGGGCAGGCACAGCTGCTAGGACAGCCCCGTCTGCAAGGCTTTGAGCAGTGGCAGAGGACTGAGGTGGCCTCCGAGCTCTGTGTGGTACCCAGGGAGAGGGCCAGCCTGTGCCGGCTGGGAGGTGGGAGAGTGTGTGAAAGGGCCTGTGGGTGGCCGGCGCCCTCGCAGCTACAACACGGGGCTGGCCGTGCGCGCTGCCTAGATTTCCTACGGTGCACCTTAGCAGCTTCTGTGAGATGTGCAGATCTGTGTTCGGTGCTTATTGTGAGTCCATTTTTCACGGCTCTGAGGCTTTAACGTGCAGCCTACGGGTGGCTCAACAGCCTGGGCCTCTGTTCCAACTGCAGCCGCCTCCTGAGCCCTGAGCCTAAGCAGTGAGCCCATGCTGGTGGGTGGGTCCAACAGCCCTGCCTGTCTTTGCATCCTTGGTATCTAACCAGCTCCCAGGGTGTACACAGGTATTTCTGGTGTTTACTCTCTATGTAGTGGTTTTCCTAGGTTTTGGCAACCTGGGAAGAGATGTACTTTTTATTTTAAAAGCATTTTTGTAGAAGCTGTGTAAATATAGATATATAAAAGTGTTTGTGAGTCTGATAGTGAACTACTTTTGAGCTCTTTATTTTGGTTATGACTTAGTTGTCTTTTGGTATAACAAGTAAGAATAATTATGGAGGAGGCAGTAATACTGAGATACTCTTCACAGTACAGCTAGCCATGTTTCTGTGATCTTGTAATGCTTATTTAAAAGGCTCTGCCAATTTTAAAAATCATTTTCTTGTAAGTTGGAGAGGTGGAAAAAAGCGCATGGGACACCGTCAGCCTTGGAGACCATGACCGCGAGTAGCCTCCTGCCTCAGCCTGCACAAAAAGAGTCTTGGCCAGTGTGTCGTTGAGAGTTTGTGTTACAGGGAGAGCTGCCTCTGTTTTACATGGGCTCAACAGAAGAACCTCTAATCCAGAACCAGAGTGAGGTAGTTACTGAAAGTAATTAAATTCCTCCAGTACTCAGGAGGCTGAGGCTGGAGAATCGAAGCTTTAAGGGCAGCCTAAGCTATATAGGGAGACCCTGTCTCCAAAAAAAAAACTTCTGAAAGATGCCTTTATAGCCAAGAAAAACATTCAGAGATTGTGATTAAATTTGTTTTCCATGTTATGCGTTTTTACCTTTGACACTGTTTATTGTGAAACTGGAGGAAATTAGTCCCTGTCATAGTTACTTTTCTCTCATTGAGACAGAGCTTACAGTTTATGGAGCTTTCAGTCCATAATCAGCTGGCTCCAAAGCAGGGTGACATGCCACAGGGCAACCGTTCAAGGCAGCAGCCAGCAAAGCAAGAGCAGAGTGGTCGGGGAAGAGCAAGCCTCTTTTCCTCCCTTAGGTTGTAAGCAGGGTATCACTCCCCAGGGCGGGTGTAGCCCTTGCTCCTCCTGGCACCACCTCTGAGCCCTTCTCTTGTCCAGGATGAGGATGTTTACAAAGTGAGGACCTTGGGCCCCTGCTGAGTCACTTCATTAAACTTCTAAACTTCTCAAGTTGACACAGTGTATCAACTGTTAAAATCCATCCCCTCTCAATTTGGCAACCACACACATTTCTTTAAACTGTCTCCAGATACAAAGACGTGCTTATTTTACCATTTCACAACTTGAACACGTTTAAAACCAATATTAAGTCTATCAACGTTATATTACATTGGAACCATAACATTTCTTCCCTGGTCCTCCAAAGACCCATGCATATCCCTTTATGCAAAAGGCATTTAGTCCATCTGTAAGAGTCCTAACAGTTATAGCATGGCTCAGAGTCCAAGTCCTAAGTCTCCTCTGAGATGTAAGGCACTCTTAACTGCAAGCCCCTGTACAAATGAAAAGGTAAATACTTCCAACATACAGTGTGGCACAATATAAACATTTATTTTCATTCGAAAAGTTGGCAAACGGAGATAGAAAGGATCGGCACCAAAGCAAGTCCAAAATCCAGTAGGGCAAACATTAGGTCCTGTAGTCCCATGTGCAGCATCTGAAGCAATCTGTGGCACATTGCAGGCTCCAGAGGGCTTGGGGGGCTCCGGTGCACCTCTGGATTCATCACAGCCTCAAACACTGCCTGGCCTCCCAGGCCTTCTGAAATCAAGGTGGAAGCCTTCTTAGCCCCAAAGCTCCTGCATTCTGCATGCCCCTAACACCAGCACTATATGGATGGTGCCAGTGCCTGCTGCCAGCTGGCGCAGTAGCCAGGCTCTCCTCTATTGGCTGTATGGGTTGAGTGCCTGGACCACTGGGCACTCTGAATCCAGCTCTGAGGAACAGATTTCCTGTGCTGCCACCGTTCTGGAACATGATGCTCTGCAGCTTTCCCCTCAAAGCAAAGTCAACTTTGCAGTTTTAAGGCTGCAAAGAATGGAGACTTGCCACTTCTTGTGATGCCCTCAGGCCATGTTTTATATTCTCCTGTTCCTTCTCAACAATTGAGATCTCAGCTCTGTCTTTGTAATACACAGCTTTAATGGAGCTTCCTTTTTGGCCAGACTCACATTTTAAATAACCCTGCTGGGCTCTTTGCTCTTGATTCTCAATGTAGATCTGGCTAAAAGCCCCCAACAATAGCCATGCCACGGCCTCAACATTGGACTGCCTTGAAATTTCTTCTACCAGATTAGTCTGCTGCCCTTAATCTCAGTCTCAGGCAAAGTCTCTGGATAGGCGCAAAATGCAGCCAACTTTCTGCCAAGCCATAATACACATCGTCCGGAGTCCAGCCCAGTTCCTCTGAGCAGAAACCTCCCAAGCCTGCTTTTTACTGGCTGGATTTCTATCAGCCATCTGGTCTTCTGAGCTCTGACCAGAATCTCCCACACAGAACAGGTTAAGGTGTTTCAGCTCTGCTCTTTCAAGCTGCATCTCTGAACATTTCCAAAGGCTCTTGAACCACATGGTCTGGTACAGTCACAGCAATGACCCCACTTCTCCAGAGAGAATTCTGTCTTAGTTACTTTTCTCTTGTTGCTGAGACAAAATACCCAGTACCCAGAATTAAGGAAGGAAAGGTTTATTTGCTCATAGTTTGTGGAGGTTTCAGGCCATAATCCGCCGGCTCTGAGGCAGAGAGGCCTGGTACAGGCGCAACAGTTCAATGTGGCAGAAGACAGCAGAAGCAGTGAGAGCAAAGGCAGGGGAGAGGGTCGAAAGCCTCTTCTCCCTTAGGTTGCAGGCAGGCTCATTGTAGCACTCACACTCCTCTGTGCCTCCTCTGTCCAGAACCAGGAGGTTTACAAAGTGAGGCCCCTGGGCCCCTGCTCAGTGACTTCATTAAACTTCTCAAGTCGACACAGTGTATCAACCATTACTCTCTACAAAGTGCTTCTCCAGCTCCTCGGGGCTCTCAGCTCACCTGAGTTCCTGGCTGGGGGTGTGTCCTGCTGTAGTTGGCTGCCGCCTGCCTGTGAGGTTGAGTCCCTCCTTCCTTTACCCCCTATGCGGGCTGTTGGTGTGTGGAGGTTGGTGAATGAGATGAGCCCACTGGGGCATGGCACCTGACCCAAGCCTCGGCCTCGCTGGTTGGGGGCAGCTCAATGGCTGGCAGCCACCCACAGGCCTACTGGTGCTGTCTTGCTTTCTTTATGTCAGGAGAACCCCCTTGGGGGTCCTTCTAGAGAGCTTCGCCCTTCCATCCCTCTGCCTTCAGCGCTTCCAGTCCTGCTCTGTGCCCAACCCAGGGAATAGCCCGTTGGGCCTCTGATGCTCTTCCTGCTCCAGTGGTTGGCTGTGCTCTGTGAGCTCCCCCCTTGGAGTTTCCTGTTCCACTTACTCCCATCTCTGGTACTGGCGTGATTGGTTGTGTGTTCAGTGTGGGTGACCTCTTGCAGTCGTGTGAGTGTCCTTGGGTCCTCCACTGTTTCAGCCCATGGCGTTCCAGAGTCCTGTACAGGTCAGGCTGGTGAGTCAGGTGGCTCTGTGTGAAGGCAGCCTCAGACCATCACACATTGTGAAGCTTGTGTGTGGATGCTGGGGTGTGAATTTCGTGTCATTTCTGCACTGCGCAAGAGTGTTTTGTTTGGTCTGTTCACCCGCTGTTTGAAAATGAAAGTCATTCCAGCTTCATGGCCACAGCCAGCCAGGCGACAGGCCCGTTGCTGCCCCTGCTCAGTGCTGCCCCTCCCATCTTTTGCTTGCTTGGCTTTCCTGCATGCCTACTGAGCTCCTGTCCTGGTTCAGCTGTGACCTGGAGAGCTCAGGGGTCTGTGGTCATGTTCCTCCCAGGCTGCTGTGGCATAGCTGTTCTTTGGAGCTGCTCATCCTCTCTGGAAGACCCCCTGCTGCTGCTGTGTGGGGCCCTGAAAATGTCCCAGGCAGGTGTCACACCACGTGTCAAGATCCACAGCCCTTGTTGCTGCCTGCACTCTGTACAGAACTCTGAGAAGCTCCTTTTGAGTAATGAGTCTCAGGAACTTAGCATGGCACCAGAGCCTCAGGACACTTTACGTGAGGGTCAGTGATAAGCATAGAGGCCGCCAAGAAGAGAGGCCGAGCTGCAGTGGAGACTCTGCAGGGCGCCCCTACCCTCTGAGTGAGCCTTCCTGTTGCAACCCAGTGATGTCAAAACAAGTCTGCTTTCGCTTGGAGGCTTTTTCAGGAGGAGTGGGTTGTGTGGAGCTACAACAAAGCAGATGAGGTCATGTGGCCACACGTTAGCACTCGTTTTCTCAGATGCATTGTGACATGTGAGAGCCATTAGCAGACCACTGGGGAGAGCTCTTTGTTGTAATGGGGTAATCTCTATGCGCCAGCTCCATTGCAAAATGCACGACATGGTGTGGGATGAGCCACATGATACATGCCTTGACATTCTGGGGGATGGCAAGGAGAGTGACATTTCCTGTGTAAAAACTGGACATGCTGGGTATCAGCAGTCCCAGCTGCTCACAAGACAAGTGCAAAGCCACCTTAGTCACCTTGATGCTGTCCAGTGACTCAGTGAGACCCAGTCTGAAAAGACATTGAAAAAGTTAGCAGCCCTCAGAAGACAGATAAGAGCACTGCCACAAGTTTGAGGCCAGCTTGGGCGCTGCAGTGAATTCAAGGGGAGCCCCTGGCTGCTGCGCCTTGGGACCTGGCTGTGTGCACCAGCACCTCTGTTGTCGAAACATTGGTACCAAGGCTTACTGTGGTTCTAACTGTAGCCAGAGATGGGCTATTTTGTCATTGAAATGGATATGAGATGCCCTCACTTTCACCTTTTGGTACATACAGAAATAACTGCTGCCTACGTGTTGATGGGGAATTATCAGTCTCTACTCCGTCCCAAGATTAATGGTAGATAATTTACCCAAATCTAAATAGCCAGGCTCACTTAGCAGTGGGCATCTCAGGGGAGCATGCTGCCCCCGCCATGGTGCCAGCATCGTGAGTGTGCTCACACAGACCCAGACAGCTATGGTGTCATGGGGGGGTTCAGGGGGTTTTGTTTGGTTTTCTGGAGGGTTGGTTGGTTTATTTGGTTTGGGTTTTGGGTTTTTGAGTCAAGAGTCTTACTGTGTAGTTGAGGTTGGTTGTGACAACCTCACGATGATGTAGACAAGGCCGACCTAGAGTTCACGCTGACTCTCCTACCTCAGCCTCCCAGAGAGCTGCCATTTCTCCAACCATCTTCACCGTGGCCTGGAATTCATACATCTCACTGCTGGGCGACCCAAGCCACCAGTGTGACACATGTGGCTGGCACAAGCATGGCTATACCCTCTCCACCCCAGGTGGCTTAAGCCAGCAGGCATGTGCCCACTCCCTTCGGGGCGAGGGTTCTGCAGACTGAGGCCACTGTGGGGTCTGCCCTTGCAGTCTCCTCCCTGCATGCTGTGCGTGACCCCTGAAGTCTGCATGCCAGGATACGCAGCACGGCCTCTGGGGAGCAGAGGTGGTCCTCACTTGTAGGTCTCCGCCAGGCCCCCCACAATCTAAAAAGACGCACTGGAAGGTGCCACAAATAAACAGTACAACCGTACATGTCCTGCTGCTTCCCACCCGGGACATGAGTTCATCGTCCGTGTGTCCTGTGGGTCAGCGCAGCCCACACCACCTGCCTGGAGTCATGGCGCAGCATCTCGCCTGCCTCATCACCCATGGTGCCATCCAGCGCAATGCCATGTGCAGACAGCCCTCACTGTGCCTTCCTGGTGTGGGAGGATTGCAGAGAGGACCACTGTGCTCCGTCTCGGTGGTCCTCTTCGTGATTCTTGGGTTGCCCTGCTGTGCCTGCATTGTGAGTTGGATGGACGCTGTCTTGGGCACATCTGTCTGGGAAAGAACACAGGTCTTCTTGGACCAGCCCTGGGCACAGCGTCATAACTCCTGGGATCTGGGCGGTCTGCAGGGGTGGGGCGCTGCTGTGGACCAGGCACAATGCAGGTGGTAACCAGGACAGGGAAGTGGGGGCTAAGGATGTTAGTGGTGCTGGCTTCGTGGGTCAGGGGGCCTGGGGTGGGATGTGCAAGAAGGTGGCACCCTGGTCACAGGCAGGTGTGGCCATGGGACAGGGCACCCAGGCTGAATGGAGGCCTGGACAGGATCTGTGCAGAAAGACGGCGTGGAGAGATGTGAAGAAAACCCAGGACTGTGTGAACACCGTCACTTCAGAGCCACCTGGACAGGTGCTGAGAGGGTACCAATACACAGGCGCGGCTGGGCTGGGGACCATAATTTCTGCATCATCGAGAGTAGATGTGACTTAAAGCCATTGAGCTCAGACAGGATCCGGCATGCGTGTCAACCAGATGATTTAGAGATCCGGGAAGGGAGGCCGAGAGCCTTGGCGGGGATGGGGTCCTGGCTGGGGATGGCAGCAGAGGGGTGGTCCCTCCCTGTGGGAGCCCGGAAAAACTACAAGCAAGGAGCTGGCACCCCTGCCTCTCAGTTGCTGGGCAGCAAACACATGAAAAGCATCCCTCAGATTGTCAGAGCTGTGCGTTAGGAAGGTGTGCAGAGATCAGGAGTGGTGGGACATGCCTGTCATCCCAGCGCTCCAAGAGGCAGAGGCAGAGGCAGAGGCAGAGGCAGGAGGGTTACACGTTCATGCCCAGCCTGGGGAGCTTAGCAAGACCTGGTCTCAAAGTAAAAGATAAAACATGCCGGGGCTGGGGCTCAATGTAGAGGCCTTGGGTTCTATCCTTGTATTGTCTTTTAAAAAATGCCTAGTTTTCTGCCATGAACTTAAACAAACTGTATGCACCCTTCCACAAACTCAGGCTGCTTACCTTCATGAGCTGGCCCTCAGGGAGGTAGCAGAGGGCTTCGGGAGGCACTCAGTGACTTCTCCACTCGCTCTGGGGAGCAGGTGCGCCCAGGGCTCCGGCACAGTGATCAGCACCCCTTTCCTGAGCCAGCTGCGGCTCAGAACACAGCAGGCACTGAGACATCTCCCTTGAATTAGAGGACGTTGCGTTTTCCTTGCTTAAACCCAGTGCCGGCAAGGCACAGCCCAAGCGCCTGTTGCCCCAGCTACTTGAGAGTCATGTTGTAGCCCGGGTTTCCTGGCCAGCCTAGGTGACATAGGGCCACCCCGAGTGAAGAACATGAGACACAAGCTCCAGTATCGTAGGTTTCCTCTTATGTGAGTCCTCTGAAAATGTGCACTTGTTTCTTTTTAGCTATGGTTCAGTTTCCCCTTTAGCAGTTAGTTCTTTTCAGATCCATCTTGTGGGGGGTGCTTTGTTTGTTACAGAGTGAGCACTCTGTAGTCCAGGCTGGCCTTGAACTCCCAGCGATACTCCTGCCTCAGCCTCCCTCCTGAGTGCCAGGTTCACAGGCATGTGGCACTGTGTAGGTTGTGGTTCCATTCAGCTCTGCAGCCTGTGAGCACAGCGTTCCAGGGGAGGCAGGGTGCAGAAGTGCAAGTGTAGCAGACTGTCTGCCAGTGAATGCAGCACGGCACTCAGCTTTGGCTTCTCTGCCCTCCTCTGTGCGCTTGCCCTCGGGTCCATCCAAGAGGCCTTTCCAGTTCTGGGCCTGTCTTATTTCCATGCACAGAGATGGCACGTGTCCCGCCGTGAGCTCATGCGTGGGTTAGATGGAACTTTCCCATTACAGCTCGCATCTTGGGATGAAGGGGCTTTGGGGCCGGAGTCCACCCCATGGCACATCCCTGCCTCAGAGGGCAGGTGTCACACTCCATCCCGAGGAAAAGGCAATAGTTGGTCTTAATTACAAGCAGTCTCGTTAGCTTCCAGGGCTGGGATGCCTCACTTGTTGAGGCTATAATTGGAATTTCCTGGGGTTTGTTAGGCCAGGTTGGGACAGGGTCACCCTCCCTGCTGAAATGTGTCTGGAATGTGTCTCCAACCTCCCTTTGGGGACAGGGCTAGCGCCATGGCTCTTCAGAGCCTCGCCTTTCTCTGCTGAGGCGGGTCTGCGGCCACTTGATCATTCCTGGGGGAGCGAGTGAGCGGAGGGATTCTGTGCTGTCGAAGATGCTGTATGTCAGTGGCGGCGAGGCCACCCTCTTTCACAGTAGCCCTCGTGCTGCCTGGTCCCACACCCTGCTCAGTGCTGGGTGAGGGGCGGGCACAGAGACTATGCTGCCCACCCACCTAGGGGTTCCTGAGTACTGCTCTGGGCAGTGTGGAGACATCCAGAGAGCTAGGACAGCGATCCTGTGTCTCCACTGTCCCTGTGACCCTGAGCCAGAGTGACAGCAGCAGCTTCCTCCGTGTGTTCCTGATAAAAGCAGTGGTGTTGATCCGCCTGTCATGTTTTCCTGCCTAGCGTGCAGGATCAGCCTGTCTGTTTCCAGTGAACCAAGGGAAAATCAAAATACAGTTCTTTCATAGGAAAATCCTTTTGCCATCCCCGAGAGAGAGAAATTAAGCTCCTTGAAGCCGGACCCCTGCTTTTCTGCAGCAGAATGGCAAATAGGGATCCTGGTACATCCTTCAGCCTGTGCTTGGCGCTAGTTTTGAACGTCATCCAGAAGAATGTCTGCGCTTTCGCAGCTGTTGACTGTTAACCAGTGTGCCAAGATCTCCCAGTGTCACATTTGTGCACAAAATGCATGGAAGCTGTGTACCCTGCTGTTGAGGACCTGGGGGCCGGGCACTGGCAGTACCCGCATACGAGGGTGTCATGCAGGGGCAGTGGTGACAGACAGCATCAGTGTGACAGGTGCCATGGCTGCTGTGGAAAGGGAGGTTCCAGAGAATATCAGGCCCAGGCAGCATCCTCGCATGCCATCGAGAGCCCAGGTCACCTGCACCAGCTGGGTAGGAACAAGGCAGCCAGTAATCCCTGAAACTCTGCTCCTGTTCCAGCCCTGAGCAGGGGACCATGGTCTCATCAGGAAGGTCCTTGCAGCACCTGGGCATCCCTGCAGCCATTCTCCCTCCACTCAGCCTTGTCTGTGTCCGCGAGTTGCTGGCTGTGCTGTGTCCTGCGTGGGTGGGGAGGGTCAGAGGCCACCTCGACCTCACTCAGCCACCCTGCTATCCCTGCAGCACCTGTGGCAGCCATGTACTACAGCTACTACATGTTGCCTGATGGCACTTACTGCTTGGCACCACCACCCCCGGGGATCAATGTGGCCACCTACTACAGCACGCTGCCCGCTGGGGGGACTGTGTCCAGCTCCCCCGGAGTGACGACTGCTGCACCGCCGCCTCCTGGGACCACACCGCCGCCACCCCCAACCACTGCCGAGACAAGCAGCGGGGTGACCACCACCACCACCACCACCACAAGGTGCGTGCCAGCCTGGGCCCCCCCTGGGAGGAGCAGCATTCAGGTGCCCGCACTTTATAGGCAAGGTTGACAGACAGGAAAGTTTTTCAGAACTGGGTGTGTTGCCTGAGAGATGCCAGCTCCTCAGGAAGCCGAGATGGGGTAGTCACAAGTTAGAGCCCAGTTAGGGGTGCTTAGCAAGACTTTGTCTTAAAAGAGTAGGCACGAGGGTTGGTCAACAGTGTAGTTCGGCAGGTTCAATTCCCAGAATAAGTAAATGAGAAGAAACATTGTTAGCATGAGGTTTGGGTACTTGGAAGCTGGAGTCTCTCCTTCCTGCCACTGGGTCCTTTCATGCCAAGGCCAACCTCGTCTGACCCCTCACTGGGTAAGGCCCCATGATTGGGCCTGCAGTGGTCGGCAGAAAGCAGGGTTCATAAAGCTGGGCACCTCTGAGCTCATGGCCACATGGTGACAGGGTGAGCTGGCACCCATGGTGGTCACCAGGGTGTTTTGTCTTCAACTCAGCAGAGGTGCCCAGGAATGCCAACAAGACACCCAATGCCCTGCAGAAATGATTTTTCCAGTTGTGCTGAGAAAGCCAGGCAGGAAGTGTGTTGAGTTGTGCTGGCTTCTAATGCGACAAAGAATTACTGTGTCACTCACTCTGGATAGGTTCCCCAGAGATCACTCAAGGTAGGGCAGTGTTCAATAGGCGCAGACCAAGCCTGTCCGTGCTTCTCATGCCCTAAAAGTCCATCATCACCATCTGCAGCAGTGCATTAGTCCTGTTAGTATTGGGGCAGCTATTGTCTTCAGGGTACCCCACAGATGTCATCTGACTCCAATGTTCCCACGGCTGCCGAGGCCGTGAAGACCGCAGTGCCCAGCACTGGGCTCCATCCCTGCCCGGGACGTGAGGCAGCTTACCGGCCTCTCCCCTGCAGTGCACTTGCTCCCGTGGCTGCCATCATCCCCCCGCCCCCTGACATTCAGCCTGTGATTGACAAGCTGGCGGAGTACGTTGCTCGGAATGGCCTTAAATTTGAGACCAGTGTTCGTGCCAAGAACGATCAGAGGTAAGATAGAGTTTCATGTGCTGGGCTGGGGGCCTGACTGTGGGCCTCTGGAGTAGCACAGCCGAGGCCTGGGTTCCATTCCCAGCACCACAGAAAAGGAGTTTTAAGCATGTTGGGTAAATATGATTTGGGGGTTTTATTTGTTTATTTTTTAAATCTGGACTTGTGGGTGGACACATCTGTTACCCATAACTCTGGGAGACTAAGGAGGATCACAAAATCAAGCTCAGCTGGGCAGCTTAGAGACTTACTAAGACTTGTCTCAAAACAAAAAATAAGGACCCAGGGGTACCTGAGTTCAGTCCCCAGCACTCAGGAGGCTGAGGCAGGATAATTCCCTCGAGTTTAAGATCAGGTTGGGCTCCATAGCAAGTTCAGGAGCAGCCCGAACTACATAGTGAGACCCTCTCCAAAAAAAGTAAATAAAAATTTCAATCTCTAATACCCAAAAAAAATCTAGCCATATAATTTGTGTTTTTATCTTTTCTTGATTTGAATGTCTCTAGATAAACATTATCTTGCTAAATTGCTTAAGTCTGAAGTTTTTTTTAACTGCAAAATCAAACTGCCCATGCTGAGATAAAGAGCTTAGCTACTATTCATACTTTGTAAGGCCTCGCCCTGGGAATCTAGGCATAGCGCTTTCTTAAAAAAAGTTAAATCGAACTGGCTGTGGTGGCACATGCCTGTAATCCCAGCACTCAGGAGGCTGAGGCAGGAGGATTATTGCAAATTTGAGACCAGCCTGGGCTACAAAGTGAGTTCAAGGCCAGTTTGAACTGCATAGCGAGACCCTGTCTCAAAAAGACAAAAAAAAAAACCGTTGTCACATTCCATGTCTCTGGTAGTAAAGTGTAAACGTGCAAACTGCACAGCATCACGACCCTATGCCCCTGTCTCCCTCCCCCTCGTCCTGCCTGCTGAGTGACTACTCTCTCCACCCACAGGTTCCAGTTCCTGCAGCCCTGGCACCAGTACAACGCCTACTACGAATTTAAGAAGCAGTTCTTCCTGCAGAAGGAAGGGGGCGACGGCACGCAGGTACTGTCCTGCTGCGGGCTGGAGAGCCTGTGCTGTTGGGAGGTTGAAGGGCTCATCCAGCTGGCACCAGCGCTATCTGCCAGGGCCCTGGCGTGTGCTGTCCCAGCCTCCCAGAGGTGACCTGGGCTGGCTTCGCTGAAACGGCCCCTCAGAGTCGCACTGTGTTGGTGATCACTTGTCCCACACACTCCAACATAAAGATCCTGTTTCTTCCTGCACTGGGCATCTTGGCTACCGACTCTGTGTATCTCCTTTGGACCAGATCCGAGCACTGAGTTGTGATTGCAGGCATCCAAAGTGGACCTGGCCCAGTATGCTGCAGTGCTGGGGTTGCCTGTGCCCTGGACCCCACCGGTACCATGTCCATGCAGCCCACTCTCCACAGGGCTCTCCATGCAGTAGGCACCCTGACATTCACTGCTAGTTATCAGACAAGAGGCCCTGCTTAGCAGTCAGTTTCTCAAACCTTTATCTCCAGTTGCTCAAACTGAAGAGAACTGACCCATCAACAGGTGCTAGAGATAATTTGGGATCCTGAAAGTGCTCTCGGTAATTAGGCTCCCCAGGAAGAGGGCATTGAGGCCTGGTCCAAGAGGTGCAGGGTGGGCTCTTCCTCCTCCTCCCGGCTCTCGTGTCCCCTGAGAGGCGAAAGTGCTCCCGTGACATGACCCATGTGTTTGATGTCTGCTCTCTGCAGCCTGTGTCTGCACCAGAAGAGGCCCCTGCGGAAGCCGTGCCTGAGAAGCCCAGCGACTCCGGGGAGGACAGTGTGCCTGAGGATGCTGCTGAGGGGACGGGCAGAAGCGGCCCCAGTGGGAAGAAGGAGGCAGCGTCCAGTAAGGGTGCGGTAGACGGGAAGCTGGTGAAAGGTGAGGGCCCGGGGTGAGGCAGGTGGGCCGTGCAGCCTTGCTGTTCCAGCCGGTCCTGGCTCCTTCTGCACAGCCGCCTGCTCCGAGCACTTTAGTGGTAATGTTCTCAAGGCTTCAAGCATGGTCTCATCCCCTGCAGAGCTGCGCAGCTGCGTTTGTGCAGATAGTGGCATGGTAACATTCAGGGGGTCCTGGAGCACCTCAGCCCCCCTGCTCTGTTCTGGGGTGTGCAGGGAAGGGATGGGGAGCAGGCCGTCACCTGCTGGGAAGGAACGCACTGTGCAGAAAAGGTGTCGCAGCCTGAGGAGAGGTGTCACGGCAACCTGGATGTGGTGCGCAGAAGCACGCAGGGCAGGCAGGGTAGACACAGGAGGAGACGGAGGCAGAGGAGCTGGCAGGGAGCTGCAGTGGGGTGAAGGGTAGGGCGGCGACAGCGCTGCCTTCACAGAGGGCCTTTGTGGGCACAGAGCTGTAGCTGGCAGTTGCTGTCTAGAACACTGCCTCAGAACACGCGTTCGTCCCCCATCCTTTCTGGCTGCCTTTGGCTGTCAGTGAAGCAGACAGAGACACAGGTCAAGCAGGGCCACCAGGCCACCATTGGGTCCAGAAAATCGGCTCTGGGACTTGGTTCACAGAGGGGAAGAAGAGCGCGGACTGAGTGGCACTGCCTCCAGGAAGCCACTGTCAACTCAGGGTGTTAGGTGGGAGGCCGGGACCCTGAAGGGGACATGCACTCACAGGGTCCCTGCACGAGCCGGAGCCTGGGCTCAACAGACTCAGCAGCCTCCCACAGAGCCCACCCCACCTTCTCAGCCTGAATTGCAGTGTTTTTTAATTGGGACATTTTAGATGTACTTACAGTAGCATTCATCCCAGGGAGTTTCTACCTGTCTGTGGTATCTCTTGCCGCCGCTTTGGTCCCATTCTCCCGCACCCTTCAGCTCCTCCCCCTTCTTTATTTACAAAAGCTGATTTCATGTTTTCTCTTGTCCCTCCCTCCCTCCTCTTCCCCTTCTCATTTGAACATGTTTTTATTTCCCAGTATCTGTGGTACATTGTGGTCTTTATGTACACTTTTGGTTTCTCACACCAAAGAAAAGCATACAGTGTTTACATGCATGTGCCCAGTTTATTTCACTTGAGTATGGTCTCAAGGTGCACCCACTTAGCTAGAAATGTCCGAAGGAAGTCCTCCTTTGTGGCGGAGTAGTATTCCATTGTATGCAAACCCCACATCTTCTTTATCCATTCATCCCCTCCAAGGGTATTGGGGCTGTTACAAGCTCTTATAAATTGTACCACTGTATACAAGGGCAAGAATCTGCTGCTACGGTATGATGCTTTTAATTCTTCCAGGGAGATACTAAGGAGGCCCCTCCTTCTGCATTACCCGGATCACAGGGCTCGGAGAAATCCCGGAGCACACCCGGGGGAGCACTCATTGGCAACCTGTGTTCTCACAGTCAGAGCTGTCGTGAAGCGAGCCCAGCTTGCATCGCCCATCTGCAAAAGATTGCGAAGAAATAAACTCAGTGGAAACCACTGCAATCAGATGGGATGGGGGGGCTCATTTCCTCAGAAGTTTCCTGAGAGGGGAGGTGTGGAAGCAGGGCACCAACGTGGAGGGGCTCAAGTGCCGGAGCACCGGCCGCGGAGCTGAGCACAAGGCCAAGGCTGCATTGGGAAAGGAGTCCGTGCTCCCTGCAGGCAGGGTGCGCTGGCAAGCCCCGCCCCATAGGAGACTGCCAGGAGGATGCAAGTTCAAGCCCAGCCTGCAGCTCAGAGAAAAGTACACACCCCACGCCTGGCTCAGGAACCCAGGGGCCAGTGCACTTCCTCAGCATCCATACTGCCCTCGCACGGTCCCAGTACCAAGCGGGAGGGAAAGGAAAGACCCAGGAGGAAGTGGTCAGGTGCATCGATGGAAAGCAGGAAAGACCAGTAAATGCCCAGTCACTGGGCACATTCAGTAGAGAAAAAGCAAACGGTGAGGTGCAGATGAGGAGGAAAAACCACAGGTGTTTTTTAAAGTATACAGGATTTTATATATATAAAATCATACATTTGAATGAATTTGAAGATCAATGAAAAATATTCTCAAGACATGCTGTGCCAGGCGTGGCAGCACACACCTGCCATCCCAGCACTCAGGAGGCCAAGGCAGGAGGATTGTTGCAAGTTTGAGACCAGCCTGGGCTACAGAGTGAGCTCAAGGCCCTCCTGAATGTATGAGACCCTGTCTTGAAAAAGTCAGAAAGAAAACAAATGCTACAGTTAGTTCAAGAAGAGCTAGGAGGTTGACATTGACCCGTAGGCCTGGGAGTTTGAGGTGTTGGGGAAGGGGCTGGGAGCAGTCAGGAGGCCGAGGCCCACAAGCTTGGCTAATGCACCCGCAGGAACCAGTGGTGTCTCTGCACTCAGCCCACAGGCTGCAGGCTATGGCCACTCAGGCAGAGGTGCTGGGACGCTAGGTGGACCCGGCCATGCTGGAGAGCGGTGATGGGCATGAGCAGGTAGGCCTTGTGCCAGGCGCCCAGCATGGCACTGCATCTGTCTCCTGCCATGGTTACCTCAGCAAGGGAGCTTCTGGAACACTCTGTAATGAAATTCTTCAGCTGGTAACTAAAGCTGGGAAAACAGGCTTTGCACTTCGATCAAAACTTAAACACATCACACAGGAACAACAAGTGAATTCAGTATTTTAATGTTTAAAAAAAAACATAAAATAGGAAAAGCAGGTAATTTTTTATAATCAGAAATTAGAAAAGACCCCCCCAAGAACTGAAGTCATAAGCCATAAAGAGAGATTAATAGGTCTAATGGAAGCAGGGCTAAATAAAATGAGGTGGCAGGCGTTGCCTGGTAGGAACCGCTGACCCTGGAAGACACAGTTACTGCCCTCACCACACAGCAACTCTTATAAATTGGAAAGGAGAGCTGAGCGCTCCTGGAGAAAATGACAGGAAAAGATCACTCAGGGAAGAAAAACATAGCTAGTAAATAAATACATTTTTAGTGTATTCTCTCATGAGATGCTCAAATGGTGCCGCATGCCCGTGTCCCAGCCCAGGAGTTCAGGACCCTCCTGGGCAGCACAGCCAGGCCCCAGGGTGGGGACAGTACAGCAGCAGGTCATTAACAGACCGTGGCCTACTCTGGAGCATCTGTTCTGAGAATTTCACAAGTAAAGTTGTGGTTGCAAAGCGGAGCAGCAGTTGTGACTCCAGGCATGGTCTTGGTGCACACATACAGTACGCCCACCGAGGATGGTCCAGTCTCTGCCAATCTGCGTTGCAGTTGAAGCTCTGCTGGATTCATCTGTGTTTCCTCGGCCTCCCAGAGGTCAGCAGTGTCCCTGGGAAGTGGAAGCCTGCCCTGCTCTGTGTGGAAGGTGGAGGGTTTGCTCAGGGCTCCTGTTCCTCCATGGCCACACAGCTGGTGTCAGCCTGGCACGGCCCCACCCACCCCACCCTGGGTGCAGGAGAGGGGGCGCTGCAGCCGCCCACTGCACAGCCTTGGAGGCTTTAGGAGGAGGGGATCTTGGACCCTGCAGTAACCTCAGGGAAATCCTTCACCAGAGGCTATCTCCGGGGCCTTCCATATGTCCGCAGGAGCAGCCAGAAAGTTGCCGCAACTTTCAGCCTGTTTCTCTCCCTTGAGTGAGCGTCTGTCCTGTCGTTGGTGCTGTAGGGTTGGCAGCCAGCAGCAGTGAATAAGGAGGCAGGGTGCTTGTCTCAGTGAGCCGGTGAGCCGAGTCCTGCCTCAGCCTCCTTCCTATGAGCAGGCGCCTCAGCTGCATGCTGGGCCTGGGCAGCGTGTGTAGAGGGAGTGGCGCTGTAGGAGGTGCCTCAGGGTGAGCCTTTCAACCTTGTGCTTGTTGATTCCTCCCTTTCCAATTTGAGGGAAGAGATGGTATGGGAATAATTGTTTCTCAAACTATTCTGCATGTATTTCAGTCTAGCGCCTTGAGTGATTTCATTAATTAGCATTTTCTGTGTAGTTTTCTCGTTTTAAAACGTTCCTTGATCCCGTGTTTATTAAAGAGTGATTGCTGGGGCAGTCGGAGGTTCATTTTGTTAAACTTTGTTTAATGTGGAAACTATCAAATGTGTACAAGGGCATTGTGCTGTGTGGCCCTCTGGCTCCTGCTGGGAACATAGGTGGACACCGCTGGACCACTCTGCTCCTCTGTAGTCACTGGTGTCCCTGGGTGTTTGTCCGTGACAGATGGCTGCATGTCACAGATATGGGGTGGCTGGGGCCAGCAGGTGGTCCCTGCACCCTGAGGCAGAGGCACTGGGTTGGGGCTGCCCAGCGAGCCTCAGCCCTCCCTGACTTCACTTCCCACAGCCACTTCCTCCTGGTGCCCAGCAGCTCCCAGGGCCAGCTGGCTGCCACCCCCTTCCTAAGTGAGAGCTCACTGCTCCCAAGCAGCTGTTCCTAGAGCCGTGGCCAGGGCTGAAAGAAGGAAATCAGCACCAGCTGGGGTGGGCGGGAAGAGGTCCCTGTGGGGCCTTAGCATCCCTAGAGCACTGTATGTACCCTACAGGGGATAAATTGTGCCGCCCAAATTCTCATGCCGGTCTTGGTTTTCTGTAGTCACGGTTTTCTGGTCTAACGTGCAGTTCATGAAACAGGGCACCTGGTAAAATGCCACCAGGGAAGAAACCGATTCTGCGACTCATGCTCTGTGAGGACAGACTGCCCCATTACCTTAGAACTTTGTAAAGATGCCCTTTTAGAGTGGGGTTGTGTCATACGCCTATTTATGCAAATTTGGTTACAGGGTGAGCCATGGCTTTTTTTAAAAAGCAAGTGACAAGACTTGACAGTTTAAGGCGGCAGGCCCATGGTGGTGCTCTGGCCACACAGGCCACCTGTTTCAGGTAGATTGCAGCTCTGGCCAGGCCCTCTGCTGAGTGTGCTCCAAGCCTTGCCCAGCCTGGCTCCAGGCAGGGACATCTTAGCAGAGCCTCGCCACCCTGCGGGTGCCACCTGCCCTGCCATGCTCACACTGGGATGGGGTCTGTGACAATCCTGCCCACAATTCAGCTCCCTAAAAATGTGTCACGCTTCTCATCTTTTCTCAATAGCTTCATTCGCTCCAATAAGCTTTGCAATCAAGGCCAAAGAAAATGATCTCCTTCCCCTGGAGAAAAACCGCGTTAAGCTAGACGATGACAGTGATGATGATGAAGAAAGCAAAGAGGGCCCAGAAAGCTCCAGTAGTGCTGTCAGCACTAGCCCGGCCGCAGCCCCGCCCTGTGCAGCTATCGAGGAAAAGAAGCCCCAGCTTACCCAGGATGAAATAGAAGCAAAGCAAGGTTTGTTGCTAGCTTTTCAAGCTCTCAACAGGAAAGAAGTAAATGTGAAACATGGCCACTAAGCCAGAACTCTCGAGCCTGCCGCCTAGCCCTGTGGCTGCTGTGTGGTACAAGGCATGTGAGCTATGAGTCGTCCTCAGGAGCACAGCCGCAGTGCCCCTGCCCCTGGTGATCTGGGCGTGGGGAGCCTAAGGCACTGCCAGCTCTAATGGAGGCCTCCCACCTTGACACCTCCGCAGCGTGAACCTCAGCCCCGCTACCAGCCTGGGCATCGGATGCCCTGGGGAGGCTGGCTCTCAGCAAAGCCATCTGGCCCCACTCTGGGATGAAGCAGAGAATTCATTGCCACTGTATTTTGGGGGTTTATCTATTCTGATTTCTTGTGTTACTTTTTATGTGTACACACAAACAGATGAAGCAGCCCTTAGGAGAGGGAACTCCAGCCCCTGTGCCTTCCTATCCGGCATGGACACTGTACCTGTGCTCCCCGGGGTCTGCTCCAAGGCTCCAAGTCATTCTAGAGTAGCTACCGTGGTGGGGGTGGGGGTGGGGGTGGTGAGAGCACTTCCAAGGGTCCCCTTCTTCCAGCCTCCACTAATGTGGGACCCTGGCATCCTGCTGACCATGAAACCCAATGCCCTGCCCTGAAAGGCACACTTGTGTGCTCGTCCTCTTGGGATGTGTCTTGTCCGCTGTCTGTCCAGCCTGCCGTCTGTGTGTGCTCCCTTCTGAATGACCATGTGGGGGCTGCTGTGAAAGGGAGGTGGAAGGATACGAGCACATTTGCTCCCGACTCCACTTCTTTCTCATTGCTCCTTTAGCAAAGCAGAAGCTAGAGGACCGCCTTGCAGCTGCTGCCCGGGAGAAGCTTGCCCAGGCATCCAAGGAATCAAAGGAAAAGCAGCTTCAGGCAGAACGTAAGAGAAAAGCGGCTTTATTTTTGCAAACCTTGAAAAATCCTCTGCCTGAAGCAGAAGCTGGAAAAATGGAGGAGAGCCCTCTCAGTGTAGAGGTATGTTGAAGGAAGACCACATCACCTCATCACTGGGGTGTAGTGGCCAGAGATGTATGCACTGGTCACTGCCAGGGAGCTCTGGCCTGGCGAGGCATTGGCAGCCCAGCTCCTGCTCCTGCCTTTGCTGGGACACAGGTGTCTGTGTGCTTTACTGGCTGTAGTTCCAGAGGGCACGGGGCAGCCCGGCCCAGGTCTGCCGGGGTGGCGCCCAGGCAGCTTCGCGTGAGGGTTGGTGCATGCTGAGTGTCATCTCTGATTGTGCTTATGACGTGGTCGCTGGAGGGCCACAGGCAGCAGCCAGGAGCTTCAGAACACTCACTGCTAACCTTTCCCAGCCCAGAGACCCTTCTTTAAGAGAAACAGGCTGCAGGAAGTTTGCTTTCATGAAGTCTCATCCTTTGAAAGGACATGGCAGCCAGAGCCTCCTGGGCTGGCAGCCCACACCCGCATCTGTGCACACCCTTGCACACTCCCACCTGTAGGTCGGGTGCAGACATGCTGACAGCTGTCCCAGTCACTGTGCCCATGTCCCACAGTGGAAGGTGCTCTCTGGAGAATGCCGTGCCTGTCACCATGGTGTGTTCCTCTCTCCACAGCCATGCATCTAGGTGTATCCACTGTCTTGTGGCTGGTATGCCCCTATAACATAGCCCCACACCTCTTTTCCTATTTGATTACATTGCTCACCCTGTCTGTCTGTCTGTCTGTCTGTCTGTCTGTCTGTCTGTCTGTGACAAGGTCTCACTATGTAGCCCAGGCTGACATTCAACTCAATAGCGGTTCTCCTGCCTCAGCCTTCTGAGTGTACCTTGCCATTTCTAAGTTTGTTATTCCAAGATAATTCTGTGTGGAGTCTCTTGGCTACTTGTATGTTTCTGTGAAAAGCAGCATGGTGTCCTGAGTTCAGGGTTGAGCCTCCCTTCTGAAGGCAGAGCTGGCTTCTTGGCTGGGACCCTGAAATCCTGTCGGCCGGAGGAGGCAGTGAGTGTCTTGGCAGGACGTGGTGTGCCGCACGGTGGGCCAGATGCCACTTGAGTGTCTGCTCTGCGCTTTCTGGCGATGCCACCCCCCCCCCATCCTGGGCTCCCTGAATGTGGCCTGAGGGCACCCAGAGCCCTCCCAAGTGCTGTCCACGGAGACACCCCTGCAGCCTGCCACCTGCCCACCCGCCCTTATGCACTCAGTGCTGAGAGTTCTCAGCAAAATGTGCAGTATCTGTGGTCACAGCAGAGATGCTTTGACACGGAGAAGGAAGAAGCAGACTGTGGCCCATCACTGCTTTGTTCTTGTTTTTTGCAGTGCTGGGATTGAGCCCAAGGTTCTCACTTGTGTCACTCCTGCCTCAGCCTCCCATAGGGTTACAGGTGTGCCCTGCCACACGTAGCTAAAATGTTTCTGCCTTCTGGTTGTGGCCGTAAAACTGATGTCTGTAGTAAGGAGGGAGACACAGCAGGTGTGCTGGGTGGTTGGGAGAAGCCTGCAGCCCACTAGTACCCCTTGTCGTTTCCTGCCATCTGTGTACTGAATAACAGGTATTGCCGAGAGGTGTGCCTGCAGATAAGATAGGGACACTGGGCCACTAGGGCTGCTCCGTGCGCTCAGCTGCACTGTTAGCTGAGTTCCCCGGCATCTCAGCCTGCTGGACTCAGCTGCCAGGCTCTTCCACAGCACAGGCCCAGCCCAGCACCCCCTCCCTCTGCCCACTTCCCAGCCTGAGGCTGCTGTGATCCCCAGAAATCAGCGTTTCAGTCTCTGGGACGCTCCCCTAGATTGTGTGCGCACAAACGGTGGCTGCTGAGCCTCTTGACACAAATGTAATGGCAGTGGCAGATGGTGATAAATGTCTTTAATTGCTTTGAGACAGAAAATACTTGTAATTAAATTGGAATTGTCATGGATGAGAGTCAGGCCTCAGAGTTCCGTTAGCCTGAGGAGCTCCCCAGGCCGGGCTGGGCTGGACACGCTTGCCATTCTGACAGGCACTGTCTCGTCGCTTTTGGCCCAGCAACTCAGACACATGGTTCTCAGTGCAGAAAGAAGGGGACAGGGCATGGCCGCCATCTCCTGAGCTAAGAGCAGCGGCTGGGTGAGCAGGCCTTGGCCTGCTTCTGCTCAGAGCCCCATGGCAGCGCCCCCTCGCCCACCACCCTGGGGACAGGCATCATCCCTCCTCGGTTTGCTTCTGCAAAGGCGACACATGCAACGGTGTGAAAGGCGAGGTGACAGAGAAGGGTGCAGTGAGCAGCGGACATCTTCTCACAGGTCCTATGGACATGGTGGTTTTTTGTTTTGTTCTTACCGTGGTAAAATACTCATCACAAAAGTCCTGCCGTGTCCACCTTTTTGCAGAGCGCAGTCCGTGCCTGAGCACATCTGCAAGTTGTCCCCAGAGCTCGCTGGTCCTCCCCTTGAAACCACCTCAGGAACCTCCACGGCGGGCTGCCTCTCAGCGCAGCACCTCACCTCCCCCAGCCATGCTCTGGCCGCAGCTCCCTTCTTTGGCAAGGCGCCTGTGCCTCAGCGTCTGCCTGGGCTGCGTTTCCGTGATGGCGCGTTCTCAAGGGGCAGCCTGGTCTGTGCACACTGGGGGCCTGGTGGGAAGGGGCGTGCGTGGTCCTACGTGGGGGAGGTCTCGCATGTTGTTGTCAGTTTCTATGAGGAGGCAGGTCCCAAAAACAAGGGGTGGTGGATGAGAAGGAAATGAGAAGCAAAGTTATGCGATGGGATGCTAGTTTCCAGGACTGACACCTCCGTTACAGTTTTTGCTGGCTTTTTATTAGTCTTTCCTTTACAGAGCATAAAAGTGGGATGTGGGAAGAGTAAAGTGCAGAGAGTGAGAACTTCATTGTTTAACTACCCCTGAGATCATCTCTGGCTCTGCCTTTGGACACTTCATAGCAAAGCACCCCCTGCTGTCCCAGCAGCATTCTGCTGAGACTCAGGGGCCTGCCTGAATCTCCTGTAACACGATGCATTTATAAGACTTTCTGCAGAACAAACACGTGGCCTGGTAGAGCACAAAGGTTAAACTAGTTTACGGTAACCTGTGGGCCACAGGTGGTAAGGGTATGCGTGTGCCTGTGCACGGGAGGGGTCGTGAGTGGTGTGGAGGGCTGGGGCGGTGCTTGGTGATCTGCGGCTTTCTGAAGGATGCAGGACCAGGACTGCTGGGGCACACTGTCCCCTGGTGTTGGAAGCAACAGGTACAGTGTGGGTTCCTCTCTCTGAGCAGCGCCCCTTCAGCCCCGGGTTCTGTATTTTGTGTCTGGTTTCTACCAGGATCGCCAGGCAGAACCCTGGCTGCGGAATTGCTTTCTTAATTTGACGCATGGCTGTGTTTGCAGAGGATCCTGGCAGCTTTGTTTCTCTGTGGTGGCACCGTCCACGCGGTCCTCGCCTACCTTTTTGCCAGTCTGTTCTGGAGCAGCGGGAGCTGCTATGACTGTGACTAAGGGCTTCTCAGAGTCCACTCGGGTTCTTGGCATTTGTGTCTCTGCCTTGTGCCAGCCGCCCGTCCTGCTCGCCTCTCCGCACCGCATTGCTGGAGTCTGGTCAGCCCTGGCAATGTCCTCCACCACACGAGTTTGTCTCCAAGTGGGTGCACAGAGCTGGACACACACTCACTGGTCTGCATCTCCCTGCACATGCGCTGGGCTTCTTTATACCCAACCTGTGTCTGCACACCACCC
This sequence comes from Hydrochoerus hydrochaeris, assembly GCA_004027455.1. Taxonomy (NCBI): domain Eukaryota; kingdom Metazoa; phylum Chordata; class Mammalia; order Rodentia; family Hydrochaeridae; genus Hydrochoerus; species Hydrochoerus hydrochaeris. The sequence goes on from PVLA01002475.1 coordinate 48,468, forward strand.
CACTTGGCTCCAACAGTCACTGGAAGAGGTGGCCATGTACTGTATATTGTAAGTGGTATCCTAATGTGCACTTATTGACAGGAACGATCAGTAAGTAGTACCCTAAGCTTCAAGCAGTGTACAAGAGAGACCGTGTGCATCCATAGTACTTACACACCTGCATGTATACCATCCTCACCTTTGGTGAGTACCTGTGTGCTTAATTCAAAATGAAGAGAAATCAGAAGCTTTGCCCCTCTTCTTTTTTTCGGGGGGTGGTGTGAGACAGGGTCAGCCTTAAAATCCTCCTGCCTCTGCCTCCCAAGTGCTGGGATTATAGGTGTGCCCTACAGTGCCCAGCTGTGGCACTTGGGTTACGCAGTTGCTTGCTACTAATAGCACTTCAGGGCTCCTGTAGGTTTCAGTCTTTCTTTTCAAGCTCTTAGCCTTGCTGAGTCTGTGAATCATGTGATAGTTGGAAAAGGAAATAGGAATAAAAGTCAGCCAGCGCTGGCTGAGTCCCTGCACATCTGAGGTGCTGAGGCACGTGGGGACGTAAGAAACTGTCTGTCCATCATGTGCAGCCGGGCGAGGCCCATGGTGGGAGCAGCCCCGAGGACGCCTGGGCAGGCCCCTGCTCCTCAGCCAGTGCTGTTAATGCCCCGCTCTGGAGTGGTGATCCACTCAGCCCCTGCAGGAGCTGGTGGATGCTGGTTCGCATGCTAACACATTGCCAAGTAAACACTCGGTTGTGATAAAGGACTGATCAATCCGACTCTCCACGCTGCTGAAGTGGTGGGCAACAGGCGTCCTGACAGCACATGAATCACTGCTTTTCTGCAGTTCCTTTGGGCTCCCAAACAATACTTAACCCCAGCCGCGGTTTGCTGTCTCTGCCAGGATGTTAAATTCACCCTGGAAAGGCAGCTCTGGTTCCTTGGCCGTGGTATATGAGGGGCATCAGCAGGTGCCCCGGGACCCTGGCATGGTGCTGGCGGGGCACAGTCTGCACTCAGGAGGTAGCCACTCAGGTGCCCTCAAGGCTGTTCCTGTGGGGTGGTTTAAATCACCACAGCCAGGGTCTTCTGGTTAGGCCAGAATAGCACTTGCCTTGAAAATGTGTTTTGAGATGTGCACTCTGCGATGTGGCAGCCACCAGCTGCTTCTGTGGAAGAGAGGGGAAGAGTTCCAGAGCCACTCCTGTGTCACTCCCCAAGCAGGCTGCAGTGGGAGGATGGTCTGACCTCTAGCAGGGGGCTGGTAACCCGGTCTTGCTTTCTGCTTTTCTCACATTTCTGAAGCCAAGCAGGGCGGTAGTACCTGTAGTTCCTGCTGCCAAGGAGGCTGAGATAGAAGGGCCACTCCAGCCCAACCTGGGCAGCATAGTGAGACTGAGGTGGGTCTGAGGGCGTCTGGTGCCTGTGAAGTCTTGAGCTCAGCACCAGCCAGGGCTCTTGAATACACGCTGGAACCTGGGTGCATTCAGCAGCTTCTGAGCCACATGTGGGCTGGGCTCATGGGCTGGCTGCAGGGCTCATAGCCTGGCAGAAATTCGTGACTGACTCACGAAGGGAGTCTTGTGCCCACCCGGCCAGCTGGCATGGGGTCCCTCTGGCCGTGCCCGGCTCGATGGAGGCCATGCCTGTCCCTACACGTAGTACCATGGCCAGGGAGGGTAAGGCCTTCTGGGTTGCGTCCCCTGCCGCATGTGCTGTGAGCGTCACCAGAGTCTGTGGGTTGAGTGCTTTCCGACCCTGCCTGCAGGCCTGCCTCCCTATGCACCCTGGAGGTACAGCGTGTGCCCCTCGCAGCCGGTTCCCCTGCTGACTTTGCACACACGCTCATGGGCGCAGACCCCCTCTTCTGTCCTCTACAGCAGAGCACCCAGAAGCACCATTGGTACTGCTTGGAGAGGCAGTGAGGTGCAGTTTTTGGTCAGTGTCCAAGGTGGCTGACATTTGCACAGGAAGTGCAGGGTGGGCCCTCCGGGTGGGCCCTCCCCACCCCGCCTTCCTCCTGCACAGCAAGCGTTGGCCCGGCCCAGCACCCTCACTGAGAGATGTGGTGCTGGCTCCCCAGCCTGGGGGATGTGCCATGGGTACCTGTCCTGCCACCGGCAGCTGGGTGTAACACCTGGTATTTGGTATTTTTCATTTTTTTGTTATCAGGTCTGCATACCGAATTTGTAAATACTCTTTTGTAAACCATACTTTTTAATTTAAAAAACAAAGATCTGACCACAGTGAATCATCTAGATTCTGCCTGCAAAGGTCACCATAGTTACCAGGTTTTGTCTTACTGATAAAGGATAATCTTCACTGGTTGGCTGGCCAACTGGCTGGTTGTGGTACTAGGGATAGTACCAAAGGCTTTGCACATGCAACACAAGCTCTCTTAATGCTGAGCTACCTGTCCAGCCCTATTTTTTATTTTTGAGGCAAGGTCTCATTGAATCCCCGAAGCTGAACTCAAACTTCAAATCATTCTGCCTCAGCCTCCTGAGTAACTGAGGTAGCAGGCATGTGCCCCTGCAGCTGGAAAGGATGGTTGTCCTGCTGGGATACGGAGATCGCATGGCTGAGTGCACACATAGTTTGGAAGCATCGTTTCTGATCTTCCCCTGGTATCAGCAGCACACTCAGCCCTGGCAGCAGGTGGCGAGTCAGTGAAGCACCGAGAACAGGCATTGCTTGAGGTGGAAGTGGGAGAAACAGTCACAGAGTTTAGAGGTGCGCTGTGCTGGCCTGGCTGTGAGAACCCTAAGGATGCATCCTCTGCCTGGCCACGCCCTGGCGCTGGCCCTGAGCCTATGTGGAGTGTGACCCTGTGAAGGTAATGTGCTAGTACTGACGGCAAAGAGGATGTACAGTGAGGCGTAGCCGCCCCTCACTCAGCCTGTGAGAGGTGGGGTGTGTCTTGGCCTCCCTCTTTGGGGAAGTCCTGGGCTCGTATCTGAAAGGGTAGCAGCCACCCAGGATCCACAGGGGCACAGCGTCCTGGAGCTGGCAACCACGAGGTCTTCAACTCGTGCTGTCCACCCCAAGTCTGACCTCGAGTCTCATTAACTTATGCTCTCGGGGGAGGCCAGGACTGTTGGGGTCTGGGGCTGCAGGGGTGCCCTGGCTGGTCTGCATCACGGGATGTGGGTGGTGTGCACCAGGCTGCGGGTGTGCTCCCTCTCCCACACAGGGTAGGGATCCTAGGTGAGCGTAGGTGTCAGCATGGAAGCGGGGCTGCTTAGAGGGCAGGGCTGGGCTCTGGTGCGCCTTGATGTGCTGAGTGTTTTTAACAACAGAGTGTGACGTTTCTGTAATGTAAGGCTGGTGCAAGCAAGGCCAGTCTGCCCCGCTTTGGGGTGGGTTCTCTGGAGGTGTCTGGACAGAGCCTCAAGAATGGTCCTGCCCAGCTGAACCCTGAGGCAACCCCTATGTGTCTCGGCTGCTCAGGAGATGGCGGTGGGAGGGTAGCAAGCTTGAGGCTGACGTGGGCAACTTCAACCCTGTGTCAAAACTTAGAATTTTCTTTTGTTTCAAAGGTTGAGGTGTGCCCAGTAGTAGAGCATTTTCCTGGTGCGAGCAAGGCCTTGGGGCCAATCCCCAGGGCAGTATAAAACAGAACCTAGTGGTGTAAGTGTAGGTGAGGAGGTTGAGCTGCTCACGGTGTTGGTGCCTCCCTCCTGAGCCGCACAGGCCCCGGCCGTGGGCAGGAGCTGGGCCAGGACAAGCCTCGGCCCAGGCTGACGCATCACCCAGGATGTGCGTGGGCCCGTGTGCAGTGCCCATCCTCTGGCCTCGTCAGAGGGGACCAGGGGAAGAAGTTTTCCAAAACCCATAAAGCTATATACCTTTGATGCACATGATGTGGGGGTGCGTGGTGTTTGTGACTGTGGTTAAAATTCATTAGTGGTGAGCAGGGGCATACCGGGTGGTGCCTCTCGTGGTATGGCCCCCACACTCCAGCCACCATCCCCTCCCCAAGCACTGCAGTGGTTCCATCCCGACCTCCAGCTTTAAAGGCTAACCACAGCAGGCTGTCGCACGGGTACAGGTTTCCCGACACCGGGTCGCTGGTGCAGCCCTTGTCCTGGGTTGTCCACAGCCCAGCAGGCTGTGGGGAGGGCTGACTCCTCCACCTGAGCCTTCTTTCAAGAAGGATGAGCTGCTAACCAGCTGTGGGGTGGGTCGTCCCTGCTGGGGCAGCTGCGCTGCTAAGTGAGGCCCCAAGTTAAATGTTGTCACCTGCGTCCTCACTGTGCATTTCTCTGCTGATGCCACAAATTTGCTTTTTTCCTCAGGAAGCTGGTGGTGCACCCTGTCCACTACTGACTGGAAGCAGACCCCTGCCTGCTTCAGAAGTGAAGCCACAAGAAAGGCCTTCAAGCAAAAGCAGAGACCCGCCTCGGGAAGAAGAAAAAGAGAAGAAAAAGAAAAAGCACAAAAAACGGTCTCGGACTAGATCCCGCTCTCCCAAGTACCACTCATCATCAAAGTCCAGGTCCAGATCCCACACAAAAGCAAAGCACTCGCTTCCCAGTGCCTATCGGACGGTGCGGCGGTCGAGGTGGGTATGCAGGGCCCCAGCACCCTGTGGGTGCCCTTTCCCGTGCCCAGGACCCTGTGTGAGCTGGTGCCTACCCGGCAGAGCGGGGCAGAGGTTCACAGTGGGTGTTTGGTGCCTGTGACCTCCGTCCTGTTCCTGGCCAGTGCTGTGAGCTTTTCTGTTACTGCTGGCTTTAAAGAAATAAGCAGGGCTTGTTTAAATGCTAATAGGTCACAGGCACCAGCCTAGCAATTGTTTCAGCGTGCAGACTGCACGGGAGGGGGTGTGGGTCTTTCTGTGTTTATGTGGGTGATCTCTCTGTGCTGGTTTTGTGAGTGTGTGTGTGTGTGTGTGTGTGTGTGTGTGTGTGTAAGTTTCAAAACAGAAAAAAATCTTTACCCCATAGTCTGTGCTCCAGTCCCCAGGACCTGGGTGGTGAGGAGGCAGCAGCAGGGCAGGTCTGTTCCCCCATCCGTCCCCACCGCTGCACAGAGCCTGCCTGCCTTCTTCCCTCCCTCCCTCCCTCCCTTCCTCCCTCCCTTCCTTCCTTCCTTCCTTCCTTCCTTCCTTCCTTCCTTCCTTCCTTCCTTCTTTCCTTTCTTCCTTCCTTCCCCAGGCCACCCTTGGAGAAGGTGCTTTCCCATTTCTGGCAACAGTAGTGCTACTCAGAATTTACTTCCTAGCAGCACAGTTTAATCCCAGCTCCTTGGGAGCATGAGGGCCTCGGTTCCAGGCCAGCCTGAGAGCCTAGCGAGACTGCCTCAGAATACGCTTTAGAGGAGGGAGGGCAGGCCGTGGTGCTCATGTGCAAGGTCCTGCATTCCCCATCCGGCTGGCTTACATGAGGTTCAGAAAGGGTGTCCAGTTCCTGGGCGCCCCATCTGCCTTGTGTGTCCCCCACTCTCCCAGACTTCAGCACTTCCCTCACAGACCCAACTGCAGACACCTAGTGCTCCTGAAAGTGAGGTTCAGTCTGCATGGGAAAAGTGCAGAGTAGACAGAGGCTGCCCAGACATTCTGGGTGGGGCCTGCCCCGTGCTGTGCGGCTGCCTTCTCCTCCCCCTCCCCCTCCCCTCCTCTTTTTCCTCCCCCCCCCACTCCTCCTCCTCCTTGGCACAAGGTCCATCACTTTGCTTCCTACCATGACACACATGCACTGAAAAAAATCAATTTAAGTGAGTGAATAGCTTTGCTGACATACTTTTGGTCTAAATTTTACTTCCAGGAATTTGTATTGCAGATGAAAACCTTGTAGAAAATTTCTCACTTGAGGAAGTTTCACTTGAGAAGTTCTTATGCCATAAGAACTGAAAGGCAGAGCCAGCAGCCTGAGCCAGTCCCGCTGGCTCACCACAGCCAGTGACCCCGCAGCACTCAGGGGTGAAGGCAGTGTCCTCTGTGGTCCTGCCCCGGCACCAGCACCCAGGGAGTGTCAGGGTCTGGGCATTAGACTCTGTAATACAGTTAGAACTGTCTATAATACAGTAACTTTTTCTTTTAAAACAAATTTTATTTTAAAATATATTTACACACAAATGCATCTTATTATTTTTATACATTCAGCGATGACAAGTCCAATATGGAAATCTTACTCCTTAGTTTGTAACTTTCAGGTACAAGAAAAAAAATGAAGAATATTCTGATTACAGTTTCTGCTGTGACGGTAGGCCACCACTTCCTTCTTAATTTGACCTATAGTGAAAATGTTTTGTAGTGTCAGCAGAGCTGAGTGAGTATTCTGTCACTCTCAAACTTCCTAATCTTTCTCGGGAGCTGAGGTAGTGTTTACAAGACTTACAGTTGATTTTAGTGAAATAATTGACTTTTACTAAGTCAGATTTTTGGAATTTAGTTTTGATAGATAACAAGGCAAAGTACAATCTTACTATAAAAGACTGATTCCCAGCACTTGGGAGGCCGAGGCAGGAGGATCACAAGTTCAAGACCCCGTCGCAAACTAAGAAGAATAATACAGGCTGGGGTGCAGCTCAGTGGGACAGTCTTGGGTTGGGTCTGCAGTAAAGACTGATGATATGAGGAAACAAACCTTCCAGCTGTTGAAACACACAGCAGGTTGGGCCCGAGGAGCTGGTGCCCACAGGCACGAGGCCACCCTGGGCAACTGCTCCCGACGTCTCCTGCCTCCCAGGGCAGGTGTTTGTGGGGGCTGAGTCCCGGCCTGGCTGGCCTCCCATTCGGGATGCAAGTGGATTTCACAGGCTGCAGCTGCAGATAAAATGCGCGGATGGCGTTTGCCTCCCTAGCAGGGGTTACTGACACGTGAAGACAGCTGCTCCTCAGCCACAATACTGAAGCACTAATGCCTGCTGCTGCTTTCTGCATCGCTTCTCTTCAGCCAGCACAACCCAGCATAGATACACCATCCCCGCAGGGTGCCCCAGGCTTGCGGCCTCATTGGCCCTTGTCGAGCTGCTCCCAGCTTAGGGAAAGGCCACCATGGTGGCCATGTCTCATCGTGGTGGCACACCCAGAAGTGAGTCACCATGGTCCTGTATATAGATAGTGCTGGATGGAAAGGTCAGACAGTGCTTTTCTTTCGGGAGTCTCTGTTTACCATGGGGCTGCTGACAACACGGGGAGCCCTACTGCCTCTGCAGGCCCGGAGGAGAGATGGTCAGGACCCAGGACCAAGCTAGCACATTGTCCCCTCTGGAGGCTCGCTGGTTCTGGTGTCCCGTCCTCCATGCTGGCAGTGGCATCCGACTCTCCCTCCCCATGTTGTCCCTGCTGCATCTGTGCTTGGTAGTGGCCAGGGTCTCTGTCTTCATGGCAAGAAGACACATTGATGTTGGTGGCTCACACCTAAAGCTGAAGGTCGCCGTGAGGCCCAGCTCTTCTGCTCTTCTGGAGCGCACTAGAGCGCTGGAGCCTGGAACTGCATCTGGCTTTCAGCTTGGGCCAGGGCTGCACCCTTTCCATGTGGTCCTGGCCCGGGTCCCTGAGCGGTCTTCAGACCATCCATGTTGAGGACCTGTGAGGGCACCTGGGCTCCTGGCTAGAGCTTAGCTCCCCAGGGAGCCTCTAGGGAGGAGTATGGCTATTTTAATGGTTTAACATTAAAAAACAACATTCAAGCAAAAATAATAACTTGTGCAAAACTGAGATCATATTTTAAACAATTCCTCACTGTCCTTTTTTTCTGAGTGAAAAACTGCACAGCAAACCAGTAAGAGATAAAAATTTTATCTTCTAATCCTGCTTCTTGAAGAAACCGGTGCTCAAAGGGCCCCATGTGGAGACAGTGGCTGTGGCCGTGCAGGTGTGAGGACAGTTGCTGTAAGTGGTGAAGTGAGTCATGCTGCTGACGGGAGCCGGGGCTCTGCATGCCCAGTGTAAACTGGAAGCCAGGCACTGCCTGGCTAAGGGCGAGCCAGCCCTGGCTCTCAGTGGCCTGTGGTTTCCCAGCTGTTGGAGGCCTGGTGTGGCATGAGGAGTGAAGAGCAGCTATTGATAAACATACTCAATGGCTCAGATCAGATTGCTGGGATTTTATCCCTGAAAAAGGTCTCCTGCCTTTGAGAGCAAACCCGTCTGATTACACATAACAAAGAGACGCATCAAAGACAGTTCTCAGTACTCATTAACCCATGCCAGGCAGTGTTGGCTCCAAGAAGACTTTGTGGCCGAGGGTGCTGGCACATGCCTGTCATCTCAGCACTTAGAAGGCCGAACATGAGGGTTGCTGTAAGTTCAAGACCAGCCTGGGCTACAAAGTGAGCTCAAGGCCAGCCTGAACTGCACAGCAAGACCCTGCCTCAGAAAAACCAAACCAAACAAAACAAAAGCCTCTCTGCCTTGGTGTAGAGGAGCCTCCTGTAAGGCGGACCCTTTGGCCCTGAGACCTGGTAAAAGTCTCCTTGCACCTGGAGAATTGCCTACTGCTGTTACAGCTGTTACAGCTCCCAGCGCTGGGGTGGGCGGCCTTCCCCACTGACGGGAAGCCTGCAGCACCACTGCACCCTGAAGAAGGGTAACACTGATAGCCCCACCACCAGGTATCGTGCACAGAGTCAGAGTCTGTAGGTGCTGACGCGTTTGTCTGTCCTGCCTCCTGAGCTTACCGTAGACTCCTGTGTTAAGCATTCCGTAGGTGCTATAGCTCTGGTAAGCAGAGCCCTTTCCAAGCTCTGGTAGCGCAAGCCCATTCTGAGTGTGAAGTGTGTGCCTCCGACCACAGGCGCACGGCCTCCCCAGGGACCCTGAGCACGGAGCCTTGTCAGAGCCGCGCGGCGGTGGCAGCAGCAGCCCAGCGAGAGAGTTGTCAGGCAGCCTCGGCCTCGGACAGATTTGACTCCCGGAGCTCTGTTGAGGGGAAGCCTGGTAAAATGTCAAGGTGTCTAACTGCCCTCACTTTGTAATCTATCACAGGAAGCTTAGGGCAGGTCCGGGGATTCGGCCCTCACCTGTGCAGCCCCGTGGCCGCTGTGCCAGAGGGGCCAGTGCTCAGGATGGCCGGGGGTGGGCTACGCTGATCAGAACACCCGCGTGTGTTGTTTTGGATTTAGCGGAGGGCTTTTTTAAATGCCAAAACTCAAGCTGCTGTTCTTGTTTTGTTTTTGAGTTGGGTTGTCATGGAAACAGTGGGGGCAAATGGTGTTTTCCCCCAGACTCTGCTCATTGCAGGTTTTCTTGAATCAGTAATTTCATTGAATGAATTTCATTGAAGAACTAAAGTAAAAGTCCCAGCGCCATCCAGGGAGCCCACATTGGGGACCCAGCTCCATTGGTGGCCTAGGGTGTCATGGGCCTTCTGTGCCCAATGTGGGCTAGGTAGATGGGTCTTGTAGCCCTGGGAAAGAAGCAGGAAGGCTAGGGGTGGCTCTGCAGTAGCTGAGCCCACGCCACCATGATGGCACACTCTGCCCATTCCTGTCAGCAGCAGCCTGAGGCCAGGGTGGGCAAGAGCTGCGGGCACGGCCCTCCACCTCCAGGGCCTTCAGGGTCTTACCTCGGGCCAGTGTTCAGACAAGAGGGTGGCCGACCGTGTCAGCTCTGTTCTTCACCAGCTGTGTCCACAACACTGGTGCATGGAAAGCTGTAGGCAGAGGGGAGAGCAGGCCCACAGGCCAGCCTGGGCACTTCACGTGCGGAGGGGTGACTGCCTCCAAGGGCTGGAGTCCAGTGACAGCAGGGCCCGGCTGTCAAGGCGAGCACCATGCTGCTGCACCTGCAGGCGCGTCAGTGCTGGTATGCCACGCAAAGGTGCATGCCAGATGCCCAGGCTGCAGTGCCAACCCTGTGCCTGTCGCCTTCCATCCAGGTCCCGCTCCCGGTCCCCTCGGAGGAGAGCCCACTCCCCTGAGAGACGGCGGGAAGAAAGAAGCATGCCTACGGCCTACCGCATGAGCGGCAGCCCCGGTGCCAGCAGAAAACGAGCCCGCTCCAGGTAGGTCCCCTCTGCCCAGGCTGCAGCTCCCGGGGTTCCTTAGGGAAACATCTGAGGTTGCCATTGCCTATGTGAGACAGCTGAGGGCAGTGACCATGAGGGCCCAGGTCCTTTGTGGCAGTATCCCTGCTGGGCACCCCCCAGCTCTGCCCCTCACCTGTCAACAGTGCCAACTCCTCATATCCTCTCTGGCCCCAGGCATTCGCTGTTGGAGCCAGGGCTGTAGCATTAGCTCCCCAGAGTCCTCGGTGCCCTTCGTCACCCAGAGAGCAGGAGGGGTTTACCATGACACCGGGGCCCCTAGTTGCTGCCCACCCGTTCTGAGCAGCAGCCAGAGCAGTGCACCCCCGCCCAGCACCGGGAGTGTCATGGGTCAGGCAGGGGAAGGGTTCCGCTAAGGGAGAGAAGCAGGCTCCCTAACGTGGGAAATGCGCAGAGACCTGGACAGCTGGTTGGTGCCAGCAGTTTGTTGCCAGCCCTCTCTGTTGGCGAATGAGGTTCCATGCTTGCTAATCCTACACCGAGCACACACAGCTCTTGCAGTGCATCAGTTCATTCCCCAGCAGGTCACTTAACGTTCGCAGCTCATCACCGCGTCTGGGATCTGGGAAGGGCATGACCTAAAATTAATTGGTCTTTCCTAACAGAAGAGTTCTTGCTTTGTCCTCAAGTTAACCTTTGCACTGAAACAGAGATGTGAGAACTCGAAGACCTCGGGTATGGCTGCAGAAAGCCCCTGATGGGAGGAGTGAGGCACACATGGGCCCACTCAGCTCACAGATGCACCAAGCCTGAGCCTGCCATGCTGCTGGCAGCTGGCGGATCCACTGGCACTGGGTAGCAGCGCATGCGTGCACACTGGCTGCCTGTTTTGCCCTAACCCTGAGGGCTGAGGCTGTGCACAGGCAGCGTTTCACTGGGACTGCAGGTCTTTCACCCTCAGTGGGACTGTGTTCCTCTCCGTGCAGTGAGCACCCGGCCCACCCTCCTGCCTGTGTCTCCGGGTGGTGTGTGCCGTGTCACAGGCAGCCCACAGCCCGGTCTGCTGGCGCTCTCATCACACTGAAGACACAGACAGGGCCCTGGGAGGCCGTGGGAGCCATCCCTAGCAGTGCCCCTCCCCTCCCGCTGCACTGACCAGCTAGCCCTCTGCTCTCCATAGCGTCACCATGAACTCAAGACTTTGGTTGTGCTGCTTGGGGGTGCAGCAATATGCTGCCATATTGTTCTGTGATATCACATTGTCTCACACCGGGCCCATGGAGCCCTTTGCAGCAAGTACCACACTGCTGCTGGCTCCTCCCACTGCTCTGAGCACTGGGGCGGCAATTCCAGGCTCTTTCCTGCCCCCACCCCGGACAGGTACGCATTTGGAGATCCAGATCTGAGGTGTTGAAAATTTAGTACAATGTGAAAATGTAAAAACATTCATACCAGACATTTGAGTACATCAACAAGTACTTGTCACAGAATGCTGGTCAGGTGTCACAGCCCCTGCTTCAGGGCACCCCGTTGGCTCTGTCATGGCACTGACAAAGCCAAATCATAGGGGAAAGCTGTGTGCAAGCTCTCGGGGGTAGATGTCCTGGAGGGGTGGAGGTGCTCTGTCACCAAAAGGCACTTGGTTACATGTGAATGTTCTTCAACCTGGCAATGGTACCCGGGCCCACAGCAATCAATGGAAAGGAGCTGAAAAGCTGATAGAGGCTATGAAACGATTAAAAATGCTCTACTAAATTCAAAAGGAAGCAGAAAAGGACTGCAGACAACAGACAAGACAAATAACCAAGACGATGGGATTAAAACTGCTCAGCCAGGCGTGCAGCACAGACCCAGAATCCCAGCACTCAAGGCTGGGACAGGAGGACCAGGGTCTGTGACCTGACCTGGCATCGCTGCTATTTAGCTGGGTGTCAGTGGGCAGCGTGTCCCTCACTGCCCAAGGCCCTGGCTCAAGACCAGTATAGAGCATGTCCGTTTCGAGTAAGTGTTGGCAGATCGAAATCCAGTGATGGAACAGAAGCCTGAGGTTGGATCGTTTCTGAACATGAACACAGAAATCAGTTGGAAGTCAAAGGCAGACAACCCCACTGCAGCACCCTAGGGAGGCCAACATCATGGCCAGGCTACTGGGCACTGGGTGTGTGGAAGTAAAAACGGGCTGAGGCCACGTCTCCCAGGGTGCAGGCTCACTTTTGCAGGACGCATCGGCCACAGGGATGCACACAGCAGCATGGTCAGCAGCTGTGGTTCAGGTCACTCTCAGGCCACAGGGCATCGCCCCCAAGCCACAAAGAGCTGCAAAACTTCAAGTGCTCGAAGCCAGTCGACACTTTCAGCTGCTCTGAGTCAAAAAAGTCCCAAGAGGAAGTGGATGTTTTGCAGCAAATGATAAGGACAGAGACATGCTCAGGACATAGCACCTGCCTGGCCTGTGTGGAGCCTGCCCAGTTCCGTCCACTCATAGCCCTGCACATGCAGCACTGCCCCCCTGCCCAGCGTCATAGATGCATCCAGGCCATCCCTATGTACACTCGCAGCTGCAGGTGCTTGTGTGTGATTGAGAGGGACAGGGGCAGCCACAGCATTCTTGAGAGGGAGCAGACGTGGGGGCTTTGACCTCAGCATCTCACGACTGACAAGAAAGCCACAGTGATCGGGACCTCATAGTGTCAGCCTTAGGACACATAGACAGGACAGTGGAATAGGGGAGAGAGTCCCAGAAGGCCCTATGCGTGGCCTCACAGGTGCTGACCAGGGTGCCCAAGCAGTGTGGAGAGGACCAGAAGGTCTTGTAACCAAGGTGCCAAGCAGCACCCAGAGGACAGAACGTGTGCCTGGGATCCCTTAGAGCCACAACACGACCGCAAGGGGAGGCCACAGGGTCAGCCGGCATCGGCATTGAGTGCTTCCCTTTGCATAGGCCAAGCCCCTCCCAGGTGACCCGAGGGACTGAGACCTGCAGTGGCCTCCCAAAAGAGCAGTTCCAAGCAAGAAAGATGGCACGGGTATGTGGTGGCTTGGTGGAGGGCTCGGTGCAGCTACTTGGGGAATGGCCCAGGCCCTCACAGAGCTGCTGCCTGCTACTCCACCCAGCATGGACTCTGATGGACATGAGCCTCAGACCCAGAGGCGGCTTGGCCCTGGTTGCCAGGATGGGTCGCACAGGCACCTATCAGCTGAGTGTGACACAATCTGCTCTGTGGAACCACAGTCTGCATCGAAGTCAGCACCAACGTCACCTCCAAGAGAAGGGGAACATTCTAGAACTTGAGCCTGCTTCTACTGGTACAGGGCTTGCCCACAATGGGTGCCGTGGCCACACACAATGGGCTCCAGCCACTTTGGAGGTGGATTTCTTGCTCCCACGTTCCTGCAGCAGGGGCCTGGTTAGCCCACCGTTGAGGTCAGACTGACTGCAGTCTGAGCTGGTATCATCTGGTATTACCTGTGGCCTCCTGAGCCACAGGCAGGGTCACCGCCACCTGCTCCTTAGGCAGCCACATGGAGGCAGCCAGACTTGGGCTCTGCTGTGGTGGTCAAAGGTCACATGCTACCAAATATTTCACTGTTCTCTTTCTGCTCCCTTTGAAACCCCAGTGGAGTAGAATGTAAATTCACTGATTAGGGTTAATTAGGGAGTAGAAATTGCACAGAGAGAGCCAGGTGTGGTGGAGCTCACCTGTAATTCCAGTGCTCCAGGAGACTGGGCAGGAGAATCACGAGATCTGGCCCAGCAATGGAGACAGGGAACAGCTCGGTGCAAAGACCTGGGTTCACCCGAGTATTAAAGAAAAGGTACAGACCTCGCACAAGCAGCTTCTCACCCGTGTGCCCTAGGAGATGCCAGGTCACTGGCATTCAGCCTTGCTCAACAGGGTCACTGTCCCCCAACAGTGGAATGGCCCGGCTGCATGCTGCTGTATCCTGCAGCCCATGGGCTGCTTTCCCCCCACCCACACAGCACGCTGTCAGCCTGGTACCGTGCCGAGTGCTAGGCAGGGCCTCCACACAAAGGCACACGAAGAAGCCATCAGCAGCACATCTTCACACCAGGGAAGGCGCCAACTCAGGCAGGGGCCGCATGGCCACTCCTAAGGGACAGAGGGGCTCAGCCCTGGAGCAGCTGGCCTGGGGTTGAGTTGGCAGGCCAGTGTGTGGGCTCCAGCTGTGTCCTGGAGGGCAGAGGGCTGGCTGGATGGGAAGGGCCTTGGTGCCACTCCCAGCCTGGAGAGATTGGTCACCCATCCTGGCAGAGAAGGGGAGGCCCTGCAGCCTGGACGAACAGCTCCCCACATGACCCAAGAGCTCGGAGAGGCGTCTTGGGGCCCGGAGAGGCGTCTTGGGGCCCGGAGGGCCTGGGCAGAGGGGCTCAGGCCAGCTGCACAGCACACAGCTGTCCCCGCGCACACCTGTGTGCCTGTGACCTCCACACCCAGAGGCTAAGGCTGTATGCCAAGATGCTGCTCCGAAAAAAGCTGCTCGGGACAGAACAGGTCACCACAGGGCGGGCTGGGGCCCAGCGGGCGGAAGAAGCGCGGCTGGGGTCTGCGCAGTGGCTCTAACGGGGGCTCCGCCTGGGGGCCTCCCTCTGAGGGAGGAAATGGGCACCATCGGCGCTGAGCTGACTCAGCTCTGGCCCAGGCCGAGTGCCCGCCAGGCTTGCTGTGGGCTTGGTGTAGGCAGCATGCCACGCCAGCGTCCGCCCTGTCTCGTGCGTCCCCATTGAATCAGTGCATAAACCCCAGCTGCTCGGCGCAGGTGTGTTCAGCACATGTCCAATGCTGATCCTGCCTCCTGGTGCAGGCACTGGAGGAGGCCGCTGCCTCCCTGGGAGAGGCTCTTCCAGCAGCTCCGCTCACCCAGGCGACCTGGCCTCAGTTCCAAGTCCACACGCCGCGCTGTGGGACTCTGGGCTGTTGGCAGATGTGCACCTCTCTCAGGAGCTCTTCTTTCCAGAAGCCCCCACGAGAAGAAGAAGAAGAGGCGGTCACAGTCTCGGACCAAGGCCAAGGCCCGGTCTCAGTCAGTGTCCCCGAGCAAACAGGCAGCACACCGGCCAGCTGCACCCTCGGCCCACTCAGCCAGCATCTCTCCTGTGGAGAGCCGGGGCTCCAGCCAGGAGCGCTCCAGGTAACAGCCGGGCGTCTGGGCAGCAGTGGCAGGGCACTCGGGCAGAGGGAGATGCCCAGGGGTGGCAGTATCTCAAAGGCCAGGGTCTAACCAGCAGCATCCCAGCCCAGCTGGTCCCATGCTGCCCAGGGACAAGGAGGTAGGCAGCTTTGAGGTGTGCATTACTGACCTGCCTCGCCATGGTTGTGGTCCCGGGGCTGCGGGAGGGCTCACATAGCCAGATGTCACCACTCTGCGTTGCTGGCCTTCCCAACCGTGCATGTCACAGGGCCCACAGCTCACATGAGACGCTGTCAGGGCAGCCTCCCGTGACCCGGGAGGGTGACACCATGGTCCTCCTCCTGGCCCTTCCCTTATCACCTGTGCTTTCAAGTGGTGGTGGTGCAGAAATGAACCTAGCCTGGCGTGGTGGCCACACCATGACCCAGTGCTCCAGGAGGCTCAGGTGGGAGGGTGGGGAACTGGAGCCCAGCCTGGGCAGCTCGGCAGCTCAGGGAGACTCTGCTTCTAAATAAAATCGGAGGACTGGCGGGCAGCCCAGCGGTGTGCACGAGACTCTGGGTTCCACTCAGCCCCAGAGACGCCAGTGTCGCACACATCACACGCACACAGCTGTCTGAGTCAGGTCCACTTCAGTGCCTGCTTCTCAGCGTTAGCTCGGGTGCCAGGGCAGAGGCGTCTGTCCCTTCTGCTATGAGTGAGCTCGGGTCTGTCTGTCTGCACCAGGGGAGTTTCTCAGGAAAAAGAAGGTCAGATCTCCTCGGCCATCGTTTCCTCTGTGCAGAGCAAAATAACTCAGGTGAGGCAGTGTGGTCTCTTCCTGGTTCTCCTCCTGCTACTGTCACTCCTCCCCTGTCCCCGCCCTGATGCAGGCGGCTTCCAGACAGAGGCCTGGGGGCGGGTGTGGGTCTGCATTTCCTGGTGGGAGGCGCCTCCCCTCTGTGCGTGTCTGCACCCTGCCCCATCCCCACGGGTCCCCTCCCGTCTCACCCCCGCAGGACCTCATGGCCAAAGTCAGAGCGATGCTTGCAGCTTCCAAAAACCTGCAGACCAGTGCCTCCTGAGACCCGGCTGGGGACGTGGCCATGCACACCAGACACCTGGGCTGGGTGGCTTTTGTAAATTAATTTTCAACGACATTTTCAGTTTCAGATTTTTGACCAGCAGTCTCTTACCTGTATATTTGTAAATAATACCATGTTTCTGTGAAAATGTATTATTGAATAAATGGGAGGAAGCCTTTTCTAGCTAGCAGCCTCAGCCGTCCCTTTCTTCTTGGCACGGGGACACGGTGACAGCTGGGCTTGCCCGTGCAGCGCGTTCCCTGCAACATGGCCTCTGACCCACAATGGGCAGGTAGCACTGTGTGTGGCCTTCCTGCCACCAGCTGCGTGTCCCATGCCCTGGTCCAGTGGCCGTGTGCCCAGTGGGACAGTGGCTCAGTGCTGCTGGAGGATCTGCCCCATTGTCCCTTCAGGTTCTGGCCAGGAGGTGTCCTGGGCCCAGCACAAACCAGAAGCAGAACCAGGCGCAGCTGCCTGTGGTGTGAGGTCCAGTGTGACACTGACCCCCAGACATGTGCGGACCAAGGTGGCCCTGCTCTCTCCAGGGTGGCCAGACCTGCCCAGAAGCACATGCTGTGGGGACATCTGTGCCTGCAGGTCCTTGACTGAGGCAGTGACAAGCAGCTGTCTGCCCCGTCCTCACGCCCACGATGTACCTGGGAAGGAAGAGCTGCTCTGAGTGCCGGGACATCCGGCCGGCCTGTGGGCCGCTGACACTGCCACTCCTCGCCAAGCTGTAGCTGCCAAGGGGAAGGAGCCAGCCTCTCCGCGGTTCCATCTCGCTGCCAGCTTTGTCCCAGCTTGTTCCTCACTGGGCTTTGTTCATCGTTTCTTTCTCCCCTCCCCAGCACAGGACAGAACTCAGGAGTGCTGTGTCCCTGAGCTCCATCCCCTGCCCTTTATTTTAAGACAAAGTCAAGCTGAATTTACAATCCTCCTGCCTCAGCCTCCCCAAGTGCCGGAATGGCAGCCACATGCCACTGTGCCTGGCCAAGCTTTCCTTTGTGTGGGAGGGCTCATGCTTTTCTGACAGCTTGGGGGCTCTCCTGCCCTGGGCTCCACACACAGTGGCAATCATTTCCCTGCTCCTGTTAGCTTCAGTGTCTCTGTGCCATCCCCGCTCGGCTGCAGGTTTTCCGCTGTGATGGACCGAGGCTTCCAGGCCCGGGCTGCGATCTTGGGGTGCCAGGGAGTGCTGAGCCCAGGTAGCCAACATGGCAGCAGGAGACAGAGCCTCCCGCCCGGTGGGTACCCTCTGTACCAGGCCTCTGAGCAGACCCTCCACATGCCACTGCCTGCCCTGCCCTGGGCCCCAGGACTGCCTGGCTCCTGACGAGCCCCACCTTGCCCCTTCCTCACTGCACAGCACCACCTGCATCCCGGACGGGTGCACCCCAACGGTGCTGTGCTGGGCGGGGTAGGAGGCCTGGGTGTCCACTGAGGATGTGGTCGGCACCCATGGTGCACCGTCCCCTACGGTGCCACGCAGCCCCCTCAGCGGCGGCACGAGGAGTCACCTTCACCACGCACCCGGTACCCATACAGCAGGCACTGGAGCAGAGCGGAAGGGGTGAGAGGCACCCACAGACCCCTTGCCGGCAGCTTTCGGCCCACGGCAGAGGCCCTGGAGCCCAAGCAGGACCGCCCAGCGTGCAGGGCTGGGCTCAGCCTCATCCCCGTCCTGCCCAGCTGAGCGAGCACTGCTGTGGAGGCCACAGTGCTGCCCACCAGCCCTATCTGGTGCCTTGGCCTCCAGGGGTGGGGGCACAGCCTTGGGGCTGTGTGTGCACTGGGCGGAGGTGAACTGCAGAGAAGGCTCAGGTGCTGGGCTCAGGAGGGAGCCAGGGCAGAGGACGTGAGCAGGGCACACGCTGCCCAAGAACCCACCCCGCGTCCCTGGCAGGGCAAGACTGTCCCGGAGGGAAGACAGTGCTGGATTGACCGCCAATGCCACCTCTGGAGGGGACAAGGAGGTGCCGCAGGTCTGCAGGCCCGGTCTTCCCAGTCCTTGCTGGCGTGGAGGAGGGCGGGGAAGAGATGTCTCCTGCAGAGGAACCTGGACAGTCAGTCACTCAGGACAGGACACGTTCTCAGGGCAACTGCACGCACCAGGGACTTGGGCATGACTGGGGCCTCCACATGGCGGGAGGCAATCCCCCACCTCCTGCGTGGGCTGTGTGGGCACCTGCGCCTCAGCCAGGGTCTCGTGGGCCCATCCGTGACGGATTCAAGTGCCACGGGTCCCTGGGGCAAAGCCAGCTGGCTGCCAAGGTCACCAGTGCTGCCAAGGTCACTGGCTTGTGAGGCCTGGGAAGCAGCAGCTAAGGGAGCCCAAGTGGAGGGCGACATGCTGGAACAGGGCGGCAGGAAGGGAGTGGCCCCCTGGCATCATCCTGCTTCTGTAATGCCAGCGTCCCAGGCTCGAGCTTTGCTGGAAAGCCCAAATGCAGGTCACAGGCCCCGCTCTGGCTGCCACCCCCACAGAACCACCCAGACTCGTGAGGCCCTGTGGCCACACAAGGGGACAGTGTCATGACGGGCCTGAGGCTGGTTGTCCCAAGTGTCCCGAGTCAGTGCTCAGTTACTTTATTTCCTCGGCAACACGTAGCTGAAGCTGGGGAACTGCGAATTTGCAGGTTTAATAAAGCGAAGTTTAATTCAGTGAAAACGCAGAGCTGCACCTCCCTGCTCAGTGTTGCTCGGAACTTCTGGGATAAGTACATCCCTGTCGCAGGCTTCAGGGAGCATGGCAGGCCAAGGCGGCTATTTGCAGGCTTGGCTAGAGCTGCTGGCAGGGGAGGAGCCAGAGGGAGGGAACAAGGGCCCTGAGCACAGCAGGGTGCGGGGTGGGCTGAAGCCGTCCTGGGAGAGGTGAGGAGGCGACTGCCTCGTAGGAAGTGCCTGCCGTGCTGCTCACCAGGGCTCTGAGCGGGTGGCGCAGACAGACCTGGTGCACAGAGTGGGAAGATTACTTAGCCAGGAAAGGGAAGTTCTGGCGCAGGCCATGATACAGGGGGCCTTGACACCTCAAGGAGTGAGCTAGGCTGGTCACCGGACAGCCTGTGGGCCCCCAGCACGGTGGAGGGCCAGGCATCAGTGTCCACCCAGCCTGGTGCGGTTTTGGGGGCCTTGGAAACGCTGGTCCGGGAGGCGGCAGGCAGAAGGGGCGGGCCACTCTGGACTGTTCCCTGGGCCACCTCTGAGCCCCCCTTGGGACGCGGGTCGGAGGCCACGTGCAGCACCCGGCGCCGCAGCGCACGCACACACAGGGCCAGGCGAGCGCTCCCAGGCTGCTCTGGGTGGAGCCTGAACCCCGTGTGAACTTTTTTGTGGCACTAGGACTGGACCCAGGCCCTTTGCACGGAGCTGCAGCCCCAGCCCTTGTATCTTTTCCCTTTGTTGACTTTTTTTTTTTTTTTGTAACCAGAATTGAACTCACAACTTCGTGCTTGCCAGGAAGTCCCTGTTGCCTATTTTTAAATATATTTGTATTAATTAATTAATTTTACAAAATATTACGATTTTCTGGTCTTCAAATTCTTACTTTTATTAGTACGTGGTGATTAAGTTCTGGCGCATGGGCACCCCACATCTTAATTCCAGTGGTCCTCCTGCCTCGGCCTCCCAGAACCCTGGGATCACAGGTGTGCCCCACCATGCCAGGCTTCACTTGCCGAGCTTTCGCAGCAGCCGCCCACGGCTGCCCCAAAGTCCCCGCACCGGCGCCCCCTCCACACAAGGGCGCTGGCACAGTGAGGCCATGTCACCCTGCTTGTCTTCTGGCCACTTCCAGTGCCGGAAGGTGGCCTCAGCAGCCGTGCAGGGACAGTCCCAATGTCCACTGAGCGCTTGGAGCACAGCCGCCCGGAAGGACGCTGTTTTCCGCGCGTGGCCCTGGCCGGAGACCGCCTAGGCCAGGCCGTGTCCCCACGCCCCTGCTGCACCGCGACCCAACCCCCCACCCTGGGAGGCGGGGCCTGGAGAGGGCCCCGCCCCGTGTGTCCCTGATGTCACACGGGTCTGGCCCAGCCCTGCCACCTGCGCCTGAGCACCCAGGGCTGACAGCTCTCAGGCCTGTTTCTTTTTTTCTTGTACTGGGAATCGAAAGTTTGTTTTTCTTGCAAATTGCGATTCCTGCTTTCCACCTCACATGAGGCTGTAAGACACACAGGGAACCGTGGAAGGCGCCGAGCACGCACCAGGCAAGCGCGAGCTCGCAGCGCGCGTGGGCTGCACATCCGGCTGGGCCCGGGCACCTGCCCACCCGAGACCTCGGGACCCCCTGGAGCTCCCGGCCACCTCCACTCGCTCGCTCCTCCTACTTCCCCACGCTCGCCCATCCCATCCCACGCGGCTCGCGGGCACCCCCACGCGGCAGTCCTGCACTGCACGGCAGCCAGATCCCGAATGACGGCGAACGGACCTCGGGCGCCGGGTGGGGGTTCAGGGATCTAGGGTCTGCTCTCCGAAGAGGGCCGAGGCCCCTGGCCCCCAGACCCTCGCATCCTCGTCTGGGTCTGTTCGGGACCCCACGGGGCAAGCCTGTCTTCCACCCCACAGACTAGCCCTGTCCGGACTGGCGGACGGGGCGCGGGCCCTTTAAGGCGACGGGCCGGACGAGGGGTATTTTGCAAATATTGGCGTGATCCCGCCCCCGGAAGGCGGGGAGCGCGCGGCAAGTCCGTCGGAGCGGAGCGCCGAAAAGGAAGCAGGCCGCGGGCGCGGGCCCTTTAAGGCGGGGGCGGGGCGGGCCTCATTAGCATTCGTTTGCATGGCTCCGCCCAGCGGGCGGGCGGTGAGGCTCAGTCCGGCGGGCGCTGCGGGGCTGGCGCTGCGGACGCAGGTGGCGGGCGGGATGGCGCGCGGAGCAGCTCCGGGCCCCGGCCCGCCGCCCCGCTCCCCTGCCCCGCACCTGCCGCCACCGCTGCTACAGCTGCTGCTGCTCGCGCTGGCCACTCGCGGGACGTGCGCCGCGCCCGCACCCGCGCCCCGCGCCGAGGACCTCAGCCTGGGGGTGGTGAGTGCGCGCCGGGGGAAACTGAGGCCGGGTGCGGGCAGGGCGTCCTGAGGTCCGCGCTGGCCCGGGTCCGGCTCCCGGCGTGGGCGCGCAGGGCAGAGCAGGCGGGGAGGGCCGCGGCGGAGCGGTTCAGGGGCCCGGCGGTCGGGCAGTCTCCTCCCGGGTCCGTCAGGGCGCACGGGCATCGCTGGCATCGGAGCCCCGGGCCTTCCAGCAAGCGCGCGCGGCGTTGAGCTCCTGACGCGAGGGCCTGGGTGGCACCGCAGCCCCGGCTTCAGGACCGTCCCAGGTCGGAGAGCCGCGCAGCCACCCGGGCCACCTGAGGCAACCCGGGCCACGGAGCTCAGGCCGCGGCCCCGGAACCCTGCGCCCCACCCCGCGCGGCCCTGTGCCGGGGGTGCGCACTTGGCTGCTCCGTGTGTCCCAGCGCCTCCGGAGGTGGCCTGGCCCCAGACTCCAGGGGCCCCGCGGCGTCGGGCAGCGCCCGGGTGGGGACGAGACCCGCGACTGAACGGGCGACGGGGGTCGGCACCGTGGGAAGTTTCTCCCGCCTGACCGGATCCTGGGCCAGCGCCCCTGCCCAGCTCCGCTACCCCGGTCTGCGTCCCCGCTCCTGGATGGGGCGGCGCTGAGCGGGGGACGGAGCTGGCGCGCAGCCCGTGGGCGAGGACCAGGATCCCGCAGCACCGCCCGGCCGGGCACCCAGCCAGGCCAGGACCCTCCCGGTGCAGATCAGCGCCTGCTGCTCCCAGCGCGGCGGGGGCGCCCTCTGGTGGTCCTCGGGACCAGGGAGCAGGGCCTGGATAGGTGGGCGGGAGCTGGGGGCTCCCAGGCCTCCAGACCCCGGGGCGCCGGCGCCCTGGTCTCCGCTCCTGGGAGAAGGGAGCCTTTGTGCGTAAGGCTCCCAGCGGCGGGGAGGGACCGTGCCCCAGGGTCTTTTCCCGAGTACAAAGCGGGGATTGAGGGCCGGAACTTGGGACGCAGGAGTCATGCTGGAGCTGGTGGAGGAGCCGCTGTGTCCTCCCGTGTGCCCTCGCAGGATCCCCGAGGCCTGGCCGGTGTCAGAACAGTCAGAGCTGGGTGCTGCGTGAGGCTGGGCCAGGGCCCCACGTCTCCACCGCCCACACCCTGCTCCTGTCGCTCCTCTGGGAAGCACCTCCCAAGCTCTGCACGGATGTCACAGCCCTCTGCAACGGGGAGCCCTGGACCTGCTGACCCACGGGGTCTGGGCAGGGTGGTGTCACCCGGGGCAGTCAGGGTGCCTCCTCCAGAGCGTGGGCAGAGCTCCAGCCCTGCGCGGCCACACTCCGACCTGCGGTGTGCCGGGCTTCTCTCCGTCACCCACCCCCGAGCAGCGGCACCCTGGCCCCCTCCTGGAGGTGCAGCAGGGAAGCTGTGCGCAGGGTTACACTGGAAACAGCAAGGAAGGATTTGAGGCAACTCTAGTGACCAAACCCAGGTTCCCACCCGGACGCCTGTGGAGCCTCCTGCAAGACAGTTGTCCGGGTGACCCGAGACCCCTGGCCAAGCCAGGCCTGGCTGCTGGGAGCTGTGTGCCCAAGCCAGGGTCCCTGCAGAGCCATTGGCACCGTCCTCACGCTGCCACCACCGCTGCGCTCCGAAAGCTTTGACTACACATTCCAGGACCAACACCGAGAGCGGATGTGTGCTGAGGAGAGGGACAGGTCTCCGTGTCCTCGCTCAGGTCTTCCTGTGGCCACCTGTGTGGTTGGGGAGTGGGCATACCCACAAGGGTCCAGGCAGGGGGCCTCTACCGGGCTGGATGGGCTTGGGTGGGGCGTCCAGTGGTAGCCTCCATGGCGGGCTCTGCTCACGGATAGTGGATGGTGTGGTGGGCACTCCGGCTCACTGCGAAGCCCAGGGCCTCCCCCAGCACGGCCCCTCCCCCCCGCCCCGACCCCACAGGGGCTCAGCGCTGCTGCTTTTCCACAAGTGTTCCCTGGGCTCCCCCCACCAGCCCATGTGTCACCGAGGTGACTTCCCCGTGTGCCTGCGACTCCGCGCCTCTGCCCTGCCATCCTGGCAGCTGCAGCATTGGGGCCTGTGTGCAGGAACTGTGCTCTTTCTTCCCTGGCCATGTGGCTGCTGGTCAGTGCCCTGGCCTCTCTGTGTCTCGGTCTCCTCCCTGTGAGATGAGGTAGCAGCAGTGCCCACAGCCCATGTTGAGCACCTGGGTGTGCTGAGCTCAGGGTGCCCCGGAACCCCTTGTGTCTCAGGGCTGTGGCAGTGTAGCACGTTTGTGGTGGGAAGGACTGGGGGCTGCCTCCCCTGGACACCGTGCTCCTGGACAGGCAGAAGGCCAGGCAGAGTGGGTGCCGAGGAGCTCGGGGGCATCAGCACCTTTATCAGGGGCCTCATGGTCAAAGCACCAGCACTGGCTGGGCACTGTGACCTGATTGGTGGTGGCCAAAGGCCATGCGTCGTGGTTTGGTAGAGGTCCGTGGTGGGGGTGCAGTGGTCACTCTGCCCTGGTCCTGTAGCAGCCTCTGAGCCTCAGTTTCCTTGTCTGTGCAGCGGGGGCTGACGCCCCCCAACTCACAGGTCACATTGGGCAGGTGTCAGCCCAGCAGGGCAGTGGCTGGGGACCAGGAGGCCCAGGGAGATGGTGCAGCTGCGATACCGGTACCGGCTGCACTTGCTGGGAATTTGCTGAAGTCACAGAAGGGATTGATGCCTAGTGCATCACACCTCGTTAGCGCTGTGAAGAGACCCACATGTCACGTTGGTGGTGACAAACATGGGGCCGCAGTGAGCCCAGAGCCTGGGAGCTGGGGGGCTATGGCCTGAACCACATTCATCTGTGCCATCAAGTGGGGTTCCCCCTGCCTCGACCTCAGTGACCCTGCAACCCTGCCCCTGTGACCCCCTCTGCAGGAAGCCACAGGCACAGGAGGGTCACGGCCGCCACAGGGTGGGCTCCCTGCCCCCCACCCCGGGGCTTTCTGGAAGGTTCACCCCGCACCACCACAGTGCACCTCCTGCAGCCTCGGTTGCCCTGGAGACAGCGGTCTGTCTCTGTGGTGACAGCAGGGAGGACGGCGGGCAGTGAGCCGGCAGGACAGGATGGGTCAGGACAGCCATTCCTGGGCTGCAGGTACCCAGCTGGCCTCCCAGGGGCCACCCTGCTGTTGGGGTCAATGGGTCCCCGCAGGGCCCCAGCATCAGGTGACCACCCTTTGGGGTCAGTCAGTCCCCTACCAGCCCTGTGCCCATCATGGGGAGGGGACACAGGCATAGGCTGGGGTCTGTGTGACCCCTGAGCTGGCGCCGATCAGAGCCCTGAGGGACAGAGCCGTGTGTTTGGACGGGAGGAGGGTGGGCTGGGGCAAGCTGGGGTGAGGCCACAGGCCCAGGTCGCCGGCCTCGGCCACAGCTCACAGGGTCCACAGGGTCTGGACCTGAGTGTGGGAGGCGGGCAAGTCCCCATCTGGGTCACACGCAGCCTGCCTAACAGGTTCCAGGCCCCTGGACCTACCTAGTGTCCCGGGCTGTGGGAGTGAGCGTGTGCTCATTTTCTGACCTCTGGAAAGGGAACTGCAGAATTGGAACTCGGAAACACCTGTGAAGCTTTGGGGGCGCTGCCTTGTTTCCCGCAGGGCTGCCGTGGGCCCTGGGCACCTGGGCCAGGATCCCAGCACTCACGGTGGCAGTCACCGTCAGGGTCAGTGTGGTACACATGGCCAGTGTGGTGCCAAGGCCAGAGTGGGTGGGCCAGTACTAGCTGGACAGTCACTCAGAGGCCCTTGTGGGTCCCCACGACCCCCAAGTCCCACACAAACCCCAGAGCATGGTGTCAGCTGGGACTGAAGCATTGGGGCCTGTGGGGGGTCCGGGCCACGGACAGCTGGCCATGCTTCGAGTCCCAAGGAGGGACAGTGGCCCTCTGCGCACCCCTGGCTGGCTGTGTCACTGCACTCGGACACATGCAGGCTGGGCCACACACCCTTGTGCTCCTGGTCCAGAGGGGGCCGTGGAGGGGGTCTCAGCGCCCCACACCTGCTGGTCCCTGGCCCGCCGTAACCCACGGCGTCCTCTGGTGGCTCAAGAGGCCAGAGCCGGGCCCATTCCAGCGGTCACTCCCGCTCAGCGCCTGCGCTGGGGTCTTGAATTCCGGCTCAGCCTGGGCGAGCTCGCGAGGCCCCTCAGCTTCAGCTAAAATGAGAAGAGGACCCTGTTGGCCGGGTTAGGGCTAGCTCTGAGGCTGGAGCAGGAGGTCACTGCAAGTTGGAGACACGCCTGGGCTGCAAAGTGTGACCCTGTCTCAAAGATAAAACAAAAAAATGAAAAATAAAAATGAATAGCCCTGAGTTCAGTCCCCAGTACCCCCACAAAAAAAAAACAAGAAAAAAATTTTAAAAGTTTTCTTCTTTGAGTCAGGGTCTCACTAACCTGCTAAACTGCCCAAGCTGGGCTTGAGCTTGAACTGCCTCTGCCTCCTAGAATAGTGGGGTTACAGGGGTGCACCACCACATCCAGGCAGCCTCACTTTCTTTAGTGTCCCCTGGGCACTTTGCTGCCCCAGGAGGAGTGAGGTGAGCAGTGGTGCAGATCGTGCACTGCGCAAGCCCATCCCTCCTAATAGGGGCCAGGCAAATGACAGGGACTTAAGGAAGGGGCCTGCTAGGGCCAGGCCAGCACAGGGGCTGCTCCCCAGAGGCGCGCCCCCACCCCCTCACTCCGCTCTCTGCCCTAGGAGTGGCTGAGCAGGTTCGGCTACCTCCCCCCAGTTGACCCCGAGACCGAGACCGGGCAGCTGCAAACGCAGGAGGAGCTGTCCAAGGCCATCTCCGCCATGCAGCAGTTCGGTGGCCTGGAGGCCACTGGTGTCCTAGGTCAGTCCGTGCCCCCACCCCAGGGCTCGGGGTGGTGAGTGGGAGCTTCCCCCGAGCCCAAGCCAAGATACCCACCCGCTGCTGCCCTGCAGACCCAGCCACGCTGGCCCTCATGCAGACCCCGCGCTGCTCTCTCCCGGACCTGCCCCCAGCTGCCCCGAGGCGCAGGCGGCGCCAGGCCCCGGCCAGGACCAAATGGAGCAAGCGGAACCTGTCCTGGAGGTGGGTGGCTGCCGGCCGGCCTCGGCCTCCGTGTCCTGGGGCCCGGGTTCAGGGCTGGGCGGCTCGGGCCGGCCCATCCGTCATCCCACCTCCGCACCCCGAGAGCGGGGCTGGGGACAGGCCCGGGACGCCCACAGGCTGAGCCCGGCCCTCCCCAGGGTGCGCACCTTCCCGCGGGACACGCCGCTGGGCCGGGACACGGTGCGGGCGCTCATGTTCTACGCGCTGAAGGTGTGGAGCGACATCGCGCCCCTGGACTTCCACGAGGTGGCGGGCAGCGCGGCCGACATCCAGATCGACTTCTCCCGCGCCGACCACAACGACCGATACCCCTTCGACGGCCCCGGCGGCACCGTGGCCCACGCCTTCCTCCCTGGGGACCACCACGCCGCGGGGGACGCCCACTTCGACGACGACGAGGCCTGGACCTTCCGCTCCCCGGGTACGTGTGGGGACCCAGAGTTGGGGCCTGGGGGTCCCGGAAGTAGGCAGGACTGAGACCTGCGCCTGCCTTCGCCGGGCAGGGCTGTCTGGGTGCGCTGAGCCCCTGGGGCACTGACGGGCCTGCTGACCCAACCCAGGACGCCGGACCCGTGGGGCGCGGTGCGCTGTGTGCAGGGCTCAGGTGGCTGCAGAGCTGCAGCGCCACCTGGTGGCCCTGCACAGAAAAGGCCAGTCTCTGGCGCACACCTGGGATCCTAGCACTTGAGGAGGCTGAGGCAGGAGGATCACAAGCTTGAGCCCAGTGTGGCAGCTTTGTGACTTAGTGGGACTAAGTTCTGAATGGGCTGGGGATTTAGCTCAGTTCAAAGCTCCTGGTTTCAGTCACAGGATGCAAAACCAAGCCAAAAACCTAAAAAGTGGTCCCCACTGTACACCTTGGCCCTGGGGAGCAGCCTGGACCCACACAGCCCTGGCGGCCCTGGGTGAGCCCCACCAGGCCCAGCTCTGCTGGCAAGGGGCATGACCCCGTGGCTCGTGTCCCTGTCCCCAGATACGCAGGGGATGGACCTGTTTGCAGTGGCTGTCCATGAGTTCGGCCACGCCATTGGGCTGGGTCACGTGGCCGCCGCCAGCTCCATCATGCAGCCCTACTACCAGGGCCCCGTGGGTGACCCACTGCGCTACGGGCTCCCCTACGAGGACAGGGTGCGCGTGTGGCAGCTGTACGGTGAGTGGTCCCGCCCGACCTGGCCACAGGGCAGGGGGACCTGTGGGCATGGGGAGGAAAGGACACGACCCCACCCCACCCCATCCTCGCCTGGGGAAGCCTGCGGACATGGACTCTGACTGCCCCCGTGGAGGCACGGGTCAGAGCTGCCTCCACCTCTGGGCCACTGGCAGCAGGGGACCAAAGGTACCAGAGAGACAGAGTCAGCGCAGCCCCTTCAGAGGGTATAAGGCCAGGACTCCTGCCGGGCACCTTGGTGCACTCCTGTAATCCCAGCACGCAGGAGGCTGAGGCAAGAAGATCACTGCAAGCCCAAGGCCAGCCTGAATTCCATAGCGAGGGTCTCTCTCAAGCACAAACCAAAAAACCCATGTTTCCAGCCCTGCCCCACCAGGGCCCCTCCCTGTGGTGACATCCAGGACCTAAGGCCACCTGCCCCACTGGCCCCGCATGCCCCACCATCGGATGTGCTGGGCGGCCCCCAGCACCCCCACACCCATGCCCCGCCAGGCTCCTCCGTGTGGCTGACATTCTCATCCTTGACGGTCACATCCACTGTGGCATGGAGGCCTCGAAGTGCCCACCACGCACTCCAGGCAGAGCAGGACAGGGCAGCCAGGACGGGCACCCCTCTGCCTGGGCCTCGCCCCCCAGGACAGGCACCCCTCTCCCTGGGCCTCACCCCCTAGGACAGGCACCCCTCTCCCTGGGCTCTCTGAGGCCTGGCCCGGCTGTGAGGCCCAATGTGTGGTGTCTCGGGGCCCCAGACTCACGGGGCCAGGTCATCATTCCTCCTGTGTCCCAGGTGTGCGAGAGTCTGTATCCCCCACTGCACAGCCGGATGCCCCTGAGCCTGAAGAGCCTCCCCCACTGCCGGAGCCCCCCCACAATCGGTCCAGCACCCCGTAAGCTGCGGTCCTCTGCCAGCCCTGCTGGTGGGCGTCACAATGTCCCACTTCTTTCTCCTGAATTCGGTGTGGGTGGAAACCTGGGCTCCCCACGGCTGGACAAGCCCCTGCCCTTGAGCTTCTTCTGAGGAGGCTGCACTGGGGTTGTGGGGCCCAGGCTGGGGGCCCCACCCACCACCTCCCTGTGCTGCTGCCCACGCCCTGTACCCACAGGCCACAGAAGGACGTGCCCCATAGGTGCAGCGCCCACTTTGATGCGGTGGCCCAGATCCGGGGCGAGGCCTTCTTCTTCAAAGGTCAGCAGCAGGGCTGGGGTGGGGGACGCAGCCGCTGGCCAGCCCTGCCCAGCCCCTCTCTGTCCCCAGGCAGGTACTTCTGGCGGCTGACACGGGACCGGCACCTGGTGTCGCTGCAGCCGGCACAAATGCACCGCTTCTGGCAGGGCCTGCCGCAGCACCTGGACAAGGTAGATGCCGTGTACGAGCGCACCAGTGACCACAAGATCATCTTCTTCCGAGGTGAGCGGGCGCAGCCTCCCTGCCCGGGCTCGGCGGCAGCCAGGACCCAGCCCAGATGTGCGCCGGCCCGAGACGCCAGCGGGGACAGGGCCAGAGGGGATGCAGGTGGAAGGTGACGGCCCCGCCCCAGGGCAGCCCTGCGGCCCAGCTGCCGGGTTTGTGCCCAGCTTTGTCTCGGACCCAGTTCCAGGTCCAGGGTAGAAAGGCAGAGACCAGGCCCGGGGGGCAGGTGGGCTCTTGGTGGCCTGGGCCTCCCTGTGTCGCCACCAGATCCCAAGTAAGGACATAGCAGACCCTATCTCCAGGAAGCCAGGCTGCGCCCCTGGAGACCCTGTCACCCCAGAGGTGGTGGCATCGCTGTATTTCCTGGCCTCCTCGCCTGCTGTTCAGGCTTCACATCCGGCACTCGCCCTCGGGACACTGCCCAGCTGAGCCTCTGAGGAGCGCCTGCCCTGAAGACCCTGTGACCTCAGCGCCACACAGAGGGCTCCAGAGTCTTCTTTTCCCTGTGTGCTGCCTGCCCCTTGTCTTCCCTACCTGCTGTCTTTGGGGGCTGCCCGTGTCCCTCAGAGAACCTGCTCATGGAGCATGGGGCACGCCTGTCATCCTGGCACTCAGGAAGCTGAGGCAGGAAGATCACCGGGAGTTCCAGGCCAGCCTGGGCAATTTCGAGTGTTTAAGGCCAGCCTAGACAAATAGTGAGACCCTGTCTCAAAAAAAGTCCAAAAGCCAGTGTGGTGACACACACCTGTGATCCCAGCACTGGGGAAGCTGAGGCAAGAGGATCACTGTGAGTTCAAGGTCAACCTGAACTGCACAGTGAGAGCCTGTCTCAAAAAAAAGAAAAGAAACCCCTGGTTAGAATTCTTTTGGTGCCAGATGTGGTGTGGTTCTCCCGTAATCCCACACTCCGGCCGCCCGAGGCAGGAGGATCAGTTTGATCCCGGCTAACCCTGAGAAGTTTAGCTCCTGTCTCAGAAATAAAATAAGCGCTGGGAACATAGCTCAGAGCAGACACCCCGGGCTTAGTGCCCTGGGCTGCCACACGCAGGTCCTCACTCCGCGCCACTCCCGGGTGGTGGCCACTCGGGGGCTGCTGCTCCTGGATCAGTGCAGACCCCATGACCAGCACTGGTGTTCCGTGCAGCCTGGGCCGCCCCAGCCACCTTCCCGCACAGGCCAGCGGGCCCCGGTCCCTTCTGCCGATTTCCCGGGGTCACCCTGGCTAAGCGAGCCAGCTTCTTCTCCGCAGCCGGGGAGTCCTGGGGCCTGTGAGCGCCCACCTGCACCTGCACACCCGATTTCCTCTCCTGAGGACCTAGGCACTGCTGTCCACGCCTTGCCTGTCCGTCCCCTCCCTCCGGGGACCCAGCAGCCCCCCATCGCCTGCAGGGAGCTGTTGACCTTTTTTATTTTATTTGTTTATTTGCAGGGCTTGGGACCCAGCCCAGGGCCATGCTGGGCAAGTGCCCACCCTGATCTGTTCCCCAAGCTCCTTTTTCATTTTCAGTCATAGAAAACAATGACATTTAAGGCGTTGGGCGTTTAGTTCAGCGGTTCAAGCACTTGCTCGCTAAGCACACTGTTGTGAGTTCGATCCCCAGTACCCAAAAAAACCAATGACACTTAGCATTTTAACCTCTTCTGTTATGGTTGCTGCTTTGCAGTAGCAGGGAGGGGACCCAGGGCATCACCCATGCCAGCAAGCATTCTGCTCCGCTGGCCTTCGTCCTTCTGATGTGAGACAGGTCTGCTAACTAGTGATCCTCCTGCCTCAGCCTCTTGAGTAGCTGGGATTACAGGCATGCACCACTGCACCTGGTCATTTTAACACTGAAAATGTGCAGTGGGTACCTCTGGTGCCATGCAGCTGTCCCTGCCACCCACAAAAGAGCACCACGTGCTTCTCTCCTCCCCGCCCCATCCTGCTTTCCTTCGGGTGGGCTCCAGGGCCCAGGACTGCCCTCGAGCCTGCGGGTCACCCAGACCCATGCTCCGAGGTTGCCCTGTGTGGGGTCCAGCCGTGCCCCCCTCATGTCCCCTCACCCTCCTACTCCCTGGCTCTGGACTGCATGGATCTCGGGCAGGGTGTAGAGTGCAGGTCCCTGCAGGCACCTCTGTCCACTTCCTGTCCCCTGTCCCAGCTCGGTAGGGTTCACTGTGTGTCCTGCCAACCATGGTGCAAGAGACTTGTCCCATGTTCACTGGCCTCCGAAAAGTCCTGCTGGCTCTGGCATGCTTGACAGCGTCTCACGGTGTAGTCCAGACCTTAAACTGGCCTCCACCCTCCCACCTTGGCCTCAGGGGTGGGGCTGAGAGCAAGCGGCCAGCCGGGCCCCGAAGTGGGCGGCATGGGGGAGAGGGCTGGAGCACCTGGCGCAGGAAGCCAAGCCTCAGCCCCACCTCTGCCCCAGGAGACAGATACTGGGTGTTCAAGGACAACAGCGTGGAGGAGGGCTACCCGAGGCCCATCTCCGACTTCAGCCTCCCGCCGGGCGGTGTGGACGCAGCCTTCACCTGGGTGCACAACGACCGGACCTACTTCTTCAAGGACCAGCTGTACTGGCGCTACGACGACCGTGCGCGGCGCATGGACCCCGGCTTCCCCGCCCAGGGCCCCCCATGGAGGGGGGTCCCCAGCAGGCTGGACGATGCCATGCGCTGGTCAGACGGTGAGCACCGAGACCAGGACCACCGCTCACAGCCCACCTCAGGCTCCACAGCCCCGCGGCTTCCAGGATGATTCCCACGAACAGCACCCCACCACCTCCTGTGCCCCAAACCAGAAATGCCTCAAGTCAGCTCCACCAGCCCAGGGAGTACACCTCCTGTCCAGCGCCACCAGGCTGGGCACAGGGCAGAGCCCTGATAGAAGCCAGGAGGGCCAGGCAGAGCAGTGCTCACCCACAACCCCAGAACTCAGGGGGCCGAGGCAGGGGGGTCACCAGGAGGCAGGCCCAGCCTGGGTCGGGCTGTGACCACAGGGACCCAGTCCCCTGCTGTCCAGGTCATCTCGGGGTCCCAGCAGCCAGCCAGGCCTGTCCCCGTACCTGTCCCTCTCGGTGCCCAAGGCTCAGCCTGCCTCTCTCCCACAGGGGCCTTATACTTCTTCCGTGGCCAGGAGTACTGGAAGGTGCTGGATGGGGAGCTGGAGGTGGCACCTGGGTACCCGCAGTCCACAGCACGGGACTGGCTGGTATGCGGGGAGCAGCAGGCCGGTGCGAACGTGGAGGGGCTGCCAGCAGGCCCACAGAGCCGCAGCGGGGCCCAGGACGGCCTGGCCGTGTGCTCCTGCTCAGGTGCCGGGCGCTCGCTCCCCCTGCTGCTGCCGCCGCTGCTGCCCAGCGCACTGGGTGCCCTGGTCCGGGCCCTGTGAGCCCTGTGCAAGGGAGCAGCTGGTGGCCGCCTGCAGGGAGCTGGGTCGAGTCTGTGCGCCCCGCTGCCCTCCTGGAGAGGCTGCTGTGCCTCGACCTGGGTGCTCTCTGGACCCTGGCACCGCCTGGCTTCACTGCCCCTTGTGGGCCTGGGCTCCGGCTTCCCAGGGTCACAGCAAGGTGGAGGAGAGGAGCAGGTGGAACTCGCAGCACGCAGAGGGCACCTGTGCGTCCCCCCAGGCTGGCCATGATGGCCCAGTGAGCTGTCCAGGAGGGGACCTCCCTCTGGGCTGGGACCTGGCCTCCTGGGCACCTGTCAGGGACCCTAGGGCTCAGGCCCCTCACTATCCCCGCCCCGGCCACAGTGAGGCTTCCAGGCCCTGGCACAGGAAGGCAAGGGGCAGAGCCAGCAGGCCTCGCATCGGGGATAGGGACACAACTGACCCCCGGAGGTGTGGGACACCACTCCCTGCCCGTGCTGGGAGGTAGGGCAGCACCCTTGGAAGCCAGGCTTTGAGTGACCTGCACGCACCGCCCTGCACCGCACAGAGGACAGCCAAGCCCTGGGGCAGCAGCTGGGCAGAGGTGACCCTGTGCCCTGCAGCAAGTGGGCTGGGCTAGCAAGGTGGCTCCCCGCATCCCACCTCCTTCAGGGCAAGAGCTGCCCGTACCCCAGAGCTCCACACCTCGCTCCCAGCACAGGCTGCCCCCTCCCACCTCCCCAGCCCCTCCCCCGGGCCCCCTGCACACCCAGAGCTGCTGGGCAGGCACCCTCCATGGGGAAACGGCCCTGCACTCCTTGTCACATGGCCAGAAGCAGCTCCTGCCTGGTGTCACCCTTGTTTTAAGGCCCAAACCCTAATAAAGTTTTCTATGCCAGCTGCAAGTCAGGGTGCCCTGCAGCCCCCAGGGTCTGGGTGGGCCTGGGGCTGGGCCTCCACTCCCCGTCTCGTGAGTCAGATGTGTCATTTTCCACTGCACTCGGTGCCCAGAGCCCCGGCCACAGGCTTCACCACGGCTCTGGCATTGGCCTGTGGGAAGTCAGGGTTCCCAGCACTGGGGTGGCCACAGCGCACTGGTGACCAGCTTGGGGACACACACACGTCCCCATATGCAGGGCTGGAAGGCCTGTGGGACGGGGGCAGGGGGCTTGTCCAGACGATGACCTTGGGATGCATCCACTGCAGCTCTTCGTCACAGGGGAAACTGAGGCACAGTGTCGCCATTGGCCCAGCTTCGGCACAGCAGCAGCCTATAGGCTGTCATCTCTCCGCCCCGCCTCACATCCCCCACCCTGTCCCTGTCACCTGCCACTGCTCCTCTCTGGCCACACTCTGCCTGCCCCCAGCACAGCTGGGTGACCCAGCAGCTGAGGCAGGAGCTCGACGCTGCCCCAGGTGGGAGACGGCCAGCCCAGGACCAAGGCCAGTGTCACATATGTGAAGGGGAGGGGACCCCAGCAAGACACCTGTCACAGAGCGACCAGCCACAAGCCATGTGGCACTGGGAACAAGAAGTGGGCGACCCGGTTGGACCCAGGGTCCTGGGTGCGTGGTGACCCTGTGAGGGCCAAGGGCAGAGGTAACTGGGGGTGTCAGAGCTTCTGAGGCCCCAGGGGCAGACTGCGTGTGCAGGGCTGGGTGTGCATTGCACACCTGCGGTCCCAGCACTCAGGAGGCTGAGGCAGGAGGGTGGCGGTGAGTTCCATGCATACATAGTTGAGGGCCAGGCTGAGCTACCCCGCCCATGCATGACGCATCACACTGCACGTGGCCTGGTGACGATTCAGATCGCCCTGGGGATGCCTCACCATCAGGCTGTCCACCTGGAGGTGGTAATTGGCACTGCTCACCATGGCCTCGGTCCAGGGGCCTGGAAGTCTTGTGGCCAGGTTGCATCAGCCAGGCAGCCCAGACCCAGTGCCTGCCACCCCTGCCTGAACCTTGTCCTCTCAGCAATGCCCTGCCTCACCGTGGGAGGCATCTGGGCTGGCACTTGGCCCACGCACCTCAGTTACGCCACAGCAGGTCACCGGGCATCTCCTGGGTGTCTAGGGTCCCTTGGGGCACACGGCAGGGCAAGCTGCCAAGGTGCTGGGTCCTGGCTGGCTCACACCTTAGCACAGAAGGGTTCTAAGAAGCAAGCCCTGGTACTGTAGGAGGCTGAGGCAGGAGAATTACAGGTTTACACAGCCTGGGCAACTTAGGAAAACCCTGCCTCAGAGCAGAAGATTGTGAAATCCTGGGGCCGGGGCTCAGAGGGAAGGCCTGGTTTAACCAGGGACCAGAAAGAGCCCAGTTTCTGGGGCGGAACAGCCCGCCGCCCTTCATGTGCAGGCAGCCCTTGCACGGCTTCTCAGTGTAAAACACAGGTCATCGTTACAGCCGGTGACCACCAGCTCGGGGTCCGCGATGCTCAGCACCCACAGGAAGCTCCCTGCCACCCGCGCCCCCCTCCCCGCCTGCCGCACCTCTCTGCCCGCCCACGGGGGGGTGCAGCACCTGCCCTTCCAGGTGTGCAGCCCCCTGCCCAGCGGTGTCCTTGGCGCCTCCACTCTGTGGTCTGGCTGCTCTTCAGGGCTGCATCGTATTCCACCACGCTGATACCCTCTGCCTGTGTGCACTCTGCTCCTCAGTAAGCACCTGAGCTGCTCCCTACTTCTGACTTGAAAAGATTTTTTCTTCTTTTTTAGTTATTTGAGACAAGGTCTTGTTACATAGTCCAGATGGGCCTTGAACTCACTATGTACCTCAGGTAGGTCTTGAATTCACAGTGACCCTCCTGCTTCAGCCTCCAAGCACTGGGATTACAGAAATGCACCACCATGGCTGGCTTCTGGGAAAGAATTCCCTATAAATCTGTGGGTGTGGGTTTGTGACCAATTTAGCAGATTTCAGGTTTGAGCAGAGTAATGGTCACACCTGTAATCCCATCACACGGGAGGCTGAGGCAGGAGGATCTCTGTGAGTCCAGCATGGACTATATAGCAAGACCATCTCCCACAGGAAACGTAAACGTGCTACACACATTTTAATAAAAACAACCTAAATCTCCTTGATGTGGGGCCTGCAGTTCCCTTGGGCCCACACCCAGAGGGGTGAGTGGGATGCAGGGCCCCCCGACCCTGGCACCAGCCACAGGGGGCCCGTCTTTGAGGAAGGAAATTCGGCCGTCCAAGGGGGCAGCCTGACACCCACTGTGTTTCACCACGAGGCACCAGCCACCCTGAGGACTGGGCAACAGCCATTTAGGGTACATTGCTTTTTCTTCTTTCTTTCTTATTTTATTTTATTTACTTTTTTGGATAGGCTGGCCTTGAACTTGCAATCCTCCTGCCTCAGCCTCTTGAGTGGAAGAGGATTCCAAGTGTGCAGCTCCACCCTGGGCTTCTATGTCCAGCTCTGGAGTAGCCAGGGCTTCATCTAGCTGCACTAGGAAAGCAGCTGGGGTTCAAGGACAGGTGGGGGCCAGAGAAAGCAGAAAGCAGAGCTGGGGTATGGGCAGGGCAGGCATGGTGCCCGTCTGGTGAGGGTCCTGGGTCGATGCAGGGCTCTCCCTGTGTGAGGTGGGGCTGGGACAAGGGGAGGGCATCAGGGGCCCTCAAAAGGATGAAAGGACATGAGAGGTGGCACATGCCTGTGATCCCAGCACTCGGGGCTGAGGCAGGAGGATCACTGAGAATTTGAGGCCAACCTGGGCTTCACAATGAGCTCAAGGCCACCTGAACTGCGCAGCCAAGACCCAGGCCCTGGCAGGACTGCCTCATGCACCGGTGGCAGCCGCCTTAACTCACATGCTGAACCCCAGCTTGGGACAGGACAGGAGAGTGAGCCCCTCCACACGGAGGCCCAGCCTGAGCCGGCAGGGCTCAGTCCCCACAGAGGCCGCCGTCCCCACCTCCATGGCTCCTGCGAGGCCCCAGAAGCCGCTGGGCTTTGCTGGCTCCTGGCGGTCAGTGAGGACAGTCCCGTAGGCAAAAACCTAACACAAACACTCAGAGGAGCAGCGTGGCCCTGGAGGGACACACACCTGGCAGTCCGGCTGGACACAGTTTGGTGCTTGGAGGTGACTACAGGCCATGCATGGTGGCACATGCCTGTAATCCCAGAACCCAGGAGGCTGAGGCAGGAAAATCATCTCAAGTTCAATGTCAGCATGGGCTACGTAGTGAGAGTTTGCTGTATTTCTTTGGTACCTGGAGTTGAACTCAGGACCTTCCAATTGCCAGACAGATGCTTATCCCTGGCCCGAGAGCCTGTTGGGGGGGGGGATATTTATTTTTTGGGTACCAGGGATTGAACTCATGACCTCGTGTGTGCCAAGCAGGCGCTTATGCCGCTGAGCTAAACCCCCAGCTGAGGGCCTGTTTTAAAGAGCCTAAATAAATCCATAAGTCCTCACTTCCTTGGCTCCTTCTGACTGATTTTTCTCTCGCTCCCCAGATGCCAGAGCTCTGCCATCGGGGAGGGGTGAGGGCCCTCTGCCCGCCACGTGGCTCTGCGCTCCCCCCCATGAACAGCCTTGTACCCACGTTTCATTTTCAGCACTGGGGGTGGAACCCAGGACCTTTGCCCAGAGCTCCATCCCCAGCCCCTTTTAAATTTTGAGACAGTCAAGCACATTTTCCCAGGCTGGGCTTGAATTTGCCATCCTCCTGCCTCAGCCTCCCAGAGTGTGGGAGTAGCAGGTGTGCACCACCACCCCCGGGCACCCTAAGATAGATTCACTTTGCTCTATGTTCTGCTTTTGCAGCGCTGCATGGGTGGAGCTCAGGCCCCGGCTGCCCACTCGCCGAGGCCAGCACCCTGTCCCCATGGGCTATATCCTGTTATTCAGGTGGTGGCACAGAGTCCAGGCTCTCATCAGCCCCAGGAGGTGGCCTAGGACTCTGCCTCTCATGGCAGGGACCCTGAGGCCCGAGAGCTGAGCTGGCCACTGACAGTGCCCGAATCCTATGGGGTGGCGAGCATCCCAGGGACACTGGGCCCAGGCCTCCCTGCGCTCAGATTCTGGAGCCAGTAATCAAACCCAGGGCTGTGCCCACACCCTGTGGAGCATCAGCTGGGGACACCACGTGGGAGCGGCCAAGATGAGTCAAGGTCTCCATTCCCGGGACCCTCGAGCCTCGGGTCACTGCATCTCCTGTCCTCCAACTCCTGTCCTCAGGGCTCAGGTTCCCCATCTCCTGTCCCTGCGTCTCCTGGCCTCAGGTCTCGGCCCCTGTGTTGTGTCCCTGCGTCCCTGGGTCCTGAGTCCTGGGTACCTGGGCTCTGGAGCTTGGTTCCGGTCAGAGGTTCTGAAACCGCACAGAACAAGCAAGGAGGCTGCGGCCAGTGAGCTGCGCCGCTGCTCAGAGGAGCCGTGCCAGCACCAACCTGCCGGCCACAGCTCCTGGCTCCTTGGGCTGGGCAGGGCCTCCTCTGGGCTCGCAGACCCTCAAGTCTGGCCTGGCAGCCAGGGGTGGGGACAGTCGCTCCAGAGGTGTCCCTCTCACTGCTGTTTCAGTGTGGGCCCTGTGGCAACCAGGCAGCGGGACCAGGGGGCGAGGACATCGCGAGTGGACAGCAGGACAGGCTGGCCCCAGCCCAGACCTGGATCTCGGACCACTGTGCCACCAGGCTCTTGCAGATTCCAGACAGGCAGCAGCTCTGGCAGCTGCCCTAGCTCTGGGCCTTCCATGTGTCCTGAGGCGTGTGATTACCAGTCCCCTGCTGGCTGTGTCTGTCCACTGAGTCCCCTGATGAGCAGCAAGGGCCCCCAGCATTCTGAGACCCGGCCAGAGGTATGGGTTCAAGGACAACACCAGGGCCAGGCCGAAGCTGGACCAAGCCAGGGTCATCCTGGGGCCAGAGTCCCCCAATCTCCTCCTGCCCAGCATCTGCCGCCCCCGCAGTGCCAGGCAGTGGGCAGACAGTGCCACAGCCCCCTCCTCACCCCAGCTCAGGACACAGGCTTGTCCTGTGCAAGCCCAAGCCGCCAGCGCCCACAGGGCCCTCTTGAGGAGTCCAGTGCCAGTACCCAAAGAGCAAGATGAGGCAATAAAAGCTGGGCAAGAAGGAAACCAAAAAATTGATACTTTAAAACACAAAAACTAGTTTCAAGAAGGGAGCCCAGCTTATTTATTTTTTCTCCTTTTCCAAAATACAAGTCCGGGCAGCTGCCCCCCGGGGCCAGCCGCTTCCTTCACCCTGAGCCATGAGTCCCAGCGCTGGGCCGCACCCAGGTAGAAAGGTGGCCCTTACGCCAGACCTGGCCAGGACAGGTCACCACCTCCACAGACTCGAGCCCAGGTCCTGACCGGTCCAGCCTGGTTCCTTGAGGCGAATTCTGCTGGGCTCTCGGCTCTCCTAATGGCCTACCCCCTGGCTCTCACCGAGTGAGTGACCTGGAGGCCCTTTGCCCACCGTATGAGGTTCGGTTGCTCATTTCAGCTTCCGGGCCCTCGTGACACAGGGCCTCCACGTCGGCACATTTCACAGGAGTAGGGTCATATGCTGCGTCCTTCTGTGCCCAGCTTCTTTTCCTTTTTTGTGTATATAGCCCAGGCTGGCCTCCAACTCAGAGGCCTCCTGCCTCAGCCTCTCAAAAATTGGGATTATAGGGGTTCACCACTATGCCTGGCTGGGTTTTTTTTTGTTGTTTTTTTTTTTTGTCTTTTTGAGACAGGGTCTCCCTATGCAGTTCAGGCTGGCCTTGAGCTCACTTTGTAGCCCAGGCTGGTCTCAAACTCACAAAGATCCTCCTGCCTCAGCCTCTCTCTCGAGTGCTGGGATTACAGGTGTGAGCCACCACGCCCGGCAAAACTATCTTTTTTTTTTGTACCGGGGATCGAACTCATGACGTGGCGCTTGCCAGGCAGGCGCTTATACCGCTGAGCGAAATCCCGTCCCCTTATTTGTTTTTTGAGATGGAGTCTTGCTATGTAGTTCAGGCTGGTCTCAAATTCACAGTGATCCTCCTGCCCCAGCCTCCACCACATTGGACTGTCTGGTTTCTTTTACCCACCATGTGGCTGGTCTCATTGCTTCTTTCTTTTCTTTCTTTCTTTTTCTTTTCTCTTTTGTCAAGGCATTGGGGATTAAACCCAGGACCCTTTATAACAGCTTGCCTCTGGCCCTTGTTATCACCACAGCAGCTGGGGAGTGGCTGGAATCACAAGCCTGAGCCCAAGGCTCCTGGCTCAATGCTTTTTTGTTGGGAGGGAGGAGGTCTCGACCTGCAGTTCAGTCTGGCCTTGAACTCACTGTGTAGCCCAGGCTAGTCTGGAATTTGCAGTGATCCTCCTGCCTCAGCCTCCCCAAACCTGAGATTACAGGTGTGCTTCCTGCGCTGGCCTTCAGTGCTTCTTTTAAAATCAATTTTACCAGCCAGGCATGGCTGTTTGCAGATAATCCCAGTATGCTGGGAAGCTGATGCAGGAGAATTTCAAACTCCAGCTGGGTGATTTAGAAACTTGGTGAAACCCTCTCTGGAAAGACAGAAAGGACTGAGGGTACAGCTGGGAGGTGAAACGCTTGCCTGAGGTACTGCCCGGGTTCAATTCTAGTATAAAAAAGGGCCAGTTTCCGAGGGTGGGGGCAGATGTGGCTCCTGGGCGGGGCCACCCGGCTTCCTTCCCTCCCTTCCCTCTCCAAGCCCTGCCCCCCAGCCCCAGGCTCCAAACCGCTCACCCCTCCCCAGGTTGTTCAGATTCTGCACCTGGGCAGGGCTGGGGTTATCGGGGACCAGCAACTCCTGCAGCAGCGTGCACCCCGTCCCAGAACCCTTGATCGGGCCCTGGTGTTGCACCCAGGGGCGTGCAACTGAGGCTGAGCTGGTCCTGTGCCCCGCGGTTCACAGCATGGCACCTCTTGATTCCCTTGGCCCACCAGCCGGTCCTGGGCTTTCTGCTCCTGCCTACCCGCTTTCATTTTGTGGTCCCAGGGACCTCTGAGACTCAAGCTGGTGGCCATGGCCCTGCCACTTCTGGACATTTCCCAGAAATAGGATAGAACGCCACACCCTTCCGTGTCTAGCCTCTCCCGTTTTCTGTCCAAGCCGAGTTCCATCTACCACCCTGGTTCTCTCTATTTTGAGACAGGGTCTCACTAAGTCACCAAGTCGCCCAAGCTGGCCACAGTGGGGTCCAGGCGTGTGCTCCACCAGCCTGGCTTTACCCACTGTCTGGGAAAATGGCCTGGACCTCCACACTGCTGTCCCTGGCTGTCCTGCCTGATGGCAGCACGACCCGGAGGACCCTGACAGGAGGGCGGAGGCCGGCAGCACAGGTGAGGGATGGGCTGCTGCCCCAGCTCTGTGGCTGCCGATCTCCCCAAGTGAAACAGGCAGAGGTCTGGGCTGTGTTCGCCACCTGTCATCTGCACGAGTGAGGGGGTCCTGCGCCCCACACCAGGAAGGCACTGGGTAACCGCCTGCCGGAGAGAGCCAGAGGGATATTCCTGGGCCAGGCCGGGTGTGCCTAGAGGCCTCAGCAGGGTTAGCCATGGAAATGGAAATCAAACTGGGAGGACCCGTCGCTTCACACCTAAGCCTGCCATTTATAAAACAAACAGGCCAGCGGGGTGTGGTGGCCCGCCCCTGGAATCCCCACACTCCTGAGAGACCGAGGCTGGAGAATCACAAGTTCCAGCCCAGACTGGGAGACTTAGGGATTTAGGGAGGCTGTGTCTCAAAATAAAAAATAAAAGTTGGGTGTGTGGTGTACTGCAGAGGCTGTGTCAGGGGGAGTGCTGCGGATTGGAACACAGTGTGCGCTACATAGTGAGACCTTGTCCCTTAATCAGTAGATACATACAAGAAACATAAAGGTGCCGCATGCAGCTCATTGCAAAGGTCCTGTTATCAGTCTCTAGTATCTACCACCCTCAACACTCAGAGCGCTTGGGGTGCCGTGCTACAGCGCTACAGCGCTTGGCTGGCTCCTAGGACTGAGTTTGAGCCTCAACACCACAAAAATAAATGAAGAAGAAAAAAAAGAAAAAAGCCAGGTGCTTCCAGGAATGTCTCTAGTGCCAGCAGTCAGGAGGCTGAGGCCCAGCCTGGACCGTGCAGCTGGACCCTGTCTTCAAAAAACCAAAAGAGGGCCGGGGATTTAGCTCAGCAGCATAAGCAACTGCCTGCTAAGCTCGAGGTCTTGAGTTTGATCCCTGGTACCAGAAAAAAATAAAAAAATAATTTTTAAAAAAAAAACAGAGAGAGAGAAGTCTGAGCGACAGAGAGAGGTAGGAACAGACACCTGCATATCTGCCTCCTTGGAGGTCAGATCCACAGGTGTCAGGCCGGGGGTGGTGTTCAGCAGGTGCAGAGTGGCAGCTGTGGGAGGCAAACCTGTTCTGGACAAGGACAGCAGTGAGGGTTGCGCAGCCCAAGGTGTGTGTGATTGGCACCACTGACCTGTGGACTTGAAGTGCTAGACCTCTCTCTCTCTTTAGTTCAAGGGTCAGGTCTCATTACATTGATCAGGCTGGGTTCCTCCTGCCTCAGTCTCCTCCTAGAGGGGGGATTACAGATGTGTGGCACCACATGTGACTAAATAAATTTATTGGTCTTTTTTTTTAGAATTGGTGAACCCAAGGTCTTGACCAAGTGCTACATACTGAGCAACATTCCCAGCTCTGTGTGTGTGTGTGTGTGTGTGTGTGTGTGTGTATACGCATGCGCGTTTCAAGAGAGGGTCTTGCTGTATAGTGCAGGCTGGCCTTAAATTCACTATGTAGCTCAGACTGGCCTCAAACTCACAGCAACCCTCCTGCCTCAGCCTCTGAGGTGCTAGGGTTGCAAGTATGTGCCACCAGGACTGGTTCATGTTACCGTCCTCATCCCTCCCTGTGCATAGAAGCTCCGGAAACCAGGGCTACTAACCCCCAGCCCACACTGAGCTCCTGGTTCACTGCCCCACTCAAGTGGGCGCTCAGTGACACCCAGTGACCATTGTGAGGAATGGCAGGGCACAAGTGGCCAGCAGCTGTCCATGTGGCCGCAGTGGCATTTTCACCTGGAGGGCCCAGCACTGGGCCAGCAGCCTCTGCCCTTCCAGCCTTTGGCTCCCATCCAGGGTAGTGTACCCCTTACCCTCAGACCTGTCCCCGGGTACCAAACTGTGGCACCAAACTGTGTGCCCAGGAGCCTACCAGGTGGCACCCCAAGCGCTCTGAGTGTTGAGGGTGGTAGATACTAGAGACTGATAACAGGACCTTTGCAATGAGCTGCATGCGGCCCCTTGTGGTGACCTGACAGCAGGGTGTTGGTTGGGGGAGGAGGCCCGCACTAACTTTTGCTTCTCCTGAGGCCAGGGCGGGGCAGTGAGGATTATTTAGAATTACACTTTTGTAAACGCAGCCATAAAACCAGTTTAAATGTAGCTGTTTATGGTGGCCCATAATCCCAGCCCTCAAGAAGCTGAAGCAGGAGGATCACACCAGGAATTCAAGGCCAGTCTGGACTACTGTTGAGACTGTATCTCAAAACACAAAATGATGCCAGCACCTGCAACCACAGCACCCAAGAGGCTGAGGCAGGAGGATTGCTGCAGGTGAGAGCCAGTCTGGGTAACAGAGTGATTTCAAGGCAGGCATGAACTGCAGAGTGAAACTCTGTCTCAAAAAGACAAAAGAAAAAAGAAGAAAATAGTCAAATTTGTACAGCTCTGCACAGTGCCTCTGTTGCCAGGTTCTGTCCCCAAACCAATCCTGTAGACAGCTTCTAGTGTGAGAATCCTGCCAGTTTCTCTTGCCAGCTGTGAACCTTGGGCACATCCACCCTAACTTCATCATCTGTAAAATTGGGATAGAACTTCAAGGGCCCGGTGGAACCATGGGAACAGATCAGTACCTGGAAGGCAGGGCGGGGCCGCATTTGGCTTTTGTGCTGCTCCCTACACAAACACAGAAGAGCGACTTCCTTGACTTCTCCCCTCACCTCTCCTCTAGGGCAGACAGACCGATGGGCTCTTTCCTAAGTTTTGTTTTGTTTGGTACTGGGGATGGAACTCACAACCTCGGCCCCCAGGCCGCACTTGAGCCACTGAGCTTAATCCCCGGCACCTTCTTTCCTAAGTGTTAAAGTTCTGGGCTTAGGGTTCCGGGTTCATCGAAGGCATCTTTCCTTACATTTTGGTTCTGGGGGTCAAAGCTGGCCCGCGCTTGCCAAAGCACATGCTGCACCTTGGCACAGCCAGTGCACCTCATCGTCCAGGGTCAGGCCTCAGGCATTGCCATATGCAGGTGTTCAAGGCATGTTCTGTGGGCCGGAGAAAGGAGACCGGGCAGCTGGCGGAAGGCCAGGCCGCGGCACACACAGGGAGTAGGCAGGGGAGGACGACGGAGACCGACCCGGACCTGGGTGACCGCGCTACGCTCCTCAACGCCCGCGGCGGCTCCAGCCCCGCCCCTCAAGTAGCCCCGCCCGGACACGCCAGAGGAAAGAACAGCCAGGCCCCGCAACTGCTAGGCCCGACCGCCCTCTAGACCCGCCCCTTCCAGGCCTCCACTCCCACCTCCCTTGCCTCGGCCCTCGAGGCCCCGCCCCCCGAGGCCCCGCCTCTAAGTGGGCTGCACTACCCACTGGCCCTGCAGGCCCAACCCCGCCTCCAGCCCCACCAATCACAGCGTTCCGTTCCTAGAGACTCCGCCCACTACCAGGCCCACCACTCACTGGGTCCGGACCCGCGAGGCCCCGCCCCACCCTAGCGCGAGTCTCCTTAGGCCCCGCCCAAGTCCCCGCCCCCGCGCAGTGCGGCTGCGCCGGCGTCTCAGATTCAGAGGCCCGGGCGCCGCGGCTCTTTTGTTTCCCAGCCCGGCCGCGAGCAGCAGCCACGGACTGAGTCACGTCAGCGCCGGACTCGGGCCGAGTCGGAGCCGAAGTCGGAGCCAAGTGGGAGTGGGAGCCGGGGCAGGAGCCAGCGCGGCCTGTCCGTCCACGAGTGCGCCGGCGGACCCCTGCGAGCGCGGCGCACGGGCCTCCCTCCGGCCCGCGGGGCTGGGACCCGGCCCGGGCCTGCCCGATGGGGCGCGCGGCCCCAGCGATGCACTCGCGCACGCGACCCCGCGCGCCCGGCCCGCCCGCCGCCCGCGCCTCCGCCTGAGCCCCGCGCCCGGCCCGGAGATCCCGGCCCGTACCCTTGGTCTGCCCGCGCCATGGAGCCCGGCCGCGGCGGCGTGGAGACCGTGGGCCGCTTCGAGTTTTCCCGCAAGGACCTGATCGGCCACGGCGCCTTCGCGGTGGTCTTCAAGGGCCGCCACCGCGAGGTGGGTGCGCGCGGATCCCAGTCGCGGAAACCCGCCCTGGGTCCTGTCCTAGGGACC
Source organism: Hydrochoerus hydrochaeris (assembly GCA_004027455.1). Lineage (NCBI taxonomy): Eukaryota > Metazoa > Chordata > Mammalia > Rodentia > Hydrochaeridae > Hydrochoerus > Hydrochoerus hydrochaeris. Next base: position 92,955 of record PVLA01002475.1, read on the forward strand.
CCCCCCCCAGCTTTGGAGACCCTCCCCAAGAGCCAACCTGGAGTTCTGCTCCAGGAACCCAGCCCCAGAAATTTCTCTTGGAACCCTCTTTCCCCGGGGATCCCAGCCCCATCTGAGAGTCTTGCCTGGGCTGCCTCTGGGACCCCACTCCCGGACCGTACCAGAGCCAGGGGAGGGGTCGTCGTGTCCTCAGCCTTGAAAAGCCACACTTGGTTTTCAGAAGCATGACCTGGAGGTCGCGGTCAAGTGCATTAACAAGAAGAACCTGGCCAAGTCCCAGACGCTGTTGGGGAAGGAAATCAAAATTCTCAAGGTGAGCTGGTACCCTGAGAGGGGAGGGGAGCGGGCCAGCCCTTACCTGGATTGAGAGAAACTTGGGTTTCTGTCCCAGGAGCTGAAGCACGAGAACATTGTGGCCCTGTACGACTTCCAGGTGAGACCTCTGGCTGGCGGCTGGTGTGGGGGAGGGGCTATGTCACCCAGTCTGACCCATGGAGGCCTTTGACGGCCCCGAGTGGATGTCAGTGGGTGGAAGGAACCAGGCACCCCAACGTAAAGCTCTGAGGCCATCGGGGCCTGGAGGCTTCTGCACGGCCCTGGTCTGGCTCCCCTGGGTGTTGGGCTGTCCCCAGCTTGCCTGGCTGCCTGGCTGGGGAGGGAAGGGCACTTCGTTGGTGTTGCGTTGACTGCATGGGCACCTCTACCTACTGGGGACCCCCCTCCTGTCTGACCCAGTGGCCCGGGTTGAGATCGGCGTCCCAGGCAGGCCCACCTGTCTGGCCAGTGGCTTGTTTGTTGACACTGTTCCAGTGGCTCAGCATTGGCCAGAGCCTCCCTGCGTCAGAGGGCGCGGGGGAGGGGCTGCCGGAGATTCCTTGCTGGCTGTTGGTGCTGGGCCTGCTGGACACGGAGCTCTGCCGGATGAGGCCACCTCAGGCCTGGCGGGCCCCAGCACGCCAACCTGCAGCTCAGCCGGCTTCTAACGCTGTGCCCCTGCCGGGCCCAGGGCTGGTGGAGCAGGGTTGAGGGCCCTGGGTGCCTGGCCTTGGGACCAGGAGCTCGAGGGCCAGATCTGCCAGGCGAAATGCTGACTAATGGTTTTGAAACCTGTTTACTGGGGCCGCGGGACCAGCCCTGGCTGAGGGAAGTTCCCAGCAGGTGGCTGTGTTTTGGTGGCCTCCACCCTCCTCTGCTGTCAGTTTTGCTGTGGCCTTGGGGGCTGATACGTCACGTATGGGCGGGGCCAGGTCTAGTGTGACAGGGTGTACCTGGAAACTGCCAGAGACATTGTGTTCTGGGTCCAGGAGGCTGCCCCACACTCCCTTCCCTCTCTGGAGCTGTTTTCCTCTGCTTCCTCCCTGCTCCATCCTTCCTGTTCCCTGTCCTGGCGCCAGGAGCCTCCAGCAGGACCCAGGGTACCAGGCAGCCTGTCCTGCCCTGGACCACTGTGCATTGTGCTCAGTGGCTCTGGGTGGGTCCAGGGGAGGGCAGATGGTCATCACCTGGGCTCTGCTGTCTGGTTGGAGACACACCTGACTCTGGGTATAGCCACTTCCTCCAGTGTTGGCAATGCTGTGGCTTCCTCTGCCCAGAGGAAGTGCTGAGAAATGCCAACCACAGCCTCTCCTAGGCTCTGGGGGTCACTCGCCTCGTGGTTTGTGGAGCTGCCCCATGTTGTTACAGCTTTTGTTGGGACTAGCACAGGTACCAGAGATGGAGGATTTGCATTTATGTATTGGCATTTTGAAACAAGGTGTCACTGGATAGTTCAAACTTCCCTTAAACGTAGTATGTATCCCAGGCTGGCCTTAAACTGTGTACCTCCATTCCTAGTGATTTGGGGTTTTTGTTTGCTTTTTTTCTTTTTTCTTTTTTTTTGACAGGGTTTCACTAGGCCAGCTTTGATCTATGTAGTCCAGGCTGGCTTCAAATAGTGGCAGTCCTCCCACTGCCTTCCTCCAAAGTGCTAGGATTACACCCAGCCAAATTTGTTTTTAACAATAGGTAATTAGGGTGTGGTGACCATGGCTTTACTCTCAGCCCTTGGGGAGGCTGAAGCAGGAGGATCATCATTAATTCAAGGTCAACCTGAACTGTACAGTAAAACTTAAGTCTCAGAAAAATACAGGTTAACAATGATTGGGCAAGGATGTCCCCAGATTACCAGAAGGGAAGACAGTCAGAGGCACGCCTGGTACTCATCCGGACGCTTCTCAGACACCTTGCGTATTTGATCTGGGGATGACCATGTCCATCCTTGCTGTCACACCTGCTGCTCTCACAGGACTCTGTTCATTTGAGCGTGTGCATGACAGCTGTGTACTTCTTACCCTCACCGGGGCTCCTGTTGGGCTCTGCCTTGCACTGGCGTGTATGCTTTGGCCTGTCTGGTTGGGTGACAGCACGCTGGCCACAGGGATCCTGGGAGGTGTCCTCTAATGTCACACCTGTGTTCATGGCTGTCCCTGACGGCACCTGGCACCATGACTTCACCTTGGTGGCTGCTGAAGGACAAGGGGCTGTTCTGGATGCAGCCCTACTGGTGTCCTTGGTCTGAGGGTGGATTCCTTGAGTCCACTTGATGCCTGTGCCTGTGGTTGTGTTTGGTGGCTGGGGCCCACACACCCTCTGAGGCCTTGCTGGTGGTCAGGGCGGCCCAGGCTCAGCTCCCAGGCACCTGGTCAAGGACCCCTTCCTTCCTTGGCACGTGTCTTCCTGGCCACTTGTGCAGAAGACATGAGCCACTGTGTGTTGAGTGTCAGTGCTAACTGTGCTGTGTACATGTGGGTATCAGTGACTTGTGGGTTCTGAAGGTCCCCTGGGTTGGTTGGTTGGTTTTTTTTTTGTACCAGGGATTGAACTCACGACCTTTGCTTGCCAGGCAGGCACTTAAACCACTGAGCTAAATCCCTGGCCCTAATTTTTTTTTTTCTGTTGAGGGTTTTTTCAGTTGGTTTCTTGAGACAGGGTTTCCCTGTATGGTTCAAGCTGGTTTAGAACTCGCAGTGCTCTCCTGCCTCAGCCTCCTGAGTGCTGGGATCATAGGCGTGTGCCACCATGCCTGGCCTGTTTTGTTCTTGTGTTGGTGTGTCTGTTTTTTCTTCTCAGCATTGAGGATTGAGCATTGAGACCTTGTGCATGCTGGACTCCAGTCCTCCCCCTCTTCTGAGTCGCGGGCTCCTTGAGGCCACACTGCAGCCAGGTGCCTTGCTTGTGAGCAGTGATGCACCTGGGCCTGCTGACAGACCCGGTCTCAGAGTTGCACCCTTCCCAGAGAGCAGGCAGGGGTGTAGGCCCTGAGAGTAGGGGGCATGATGCAGGCAGGGGGCCGGGGCCAGCAGTCCCTCAGCTGTCTGTGGGCTGCAGGCTTCCTCTTACATGGGAGTGTACCATGCCAGTGTCATGTTTGTGGACTATGTAGGGATGAGTGTTTCATGAATCAGTCTGTAAACACAGTAGCAGTGGTGAGTACAGAGCTCGGGGTGAGACAGATGCCTGATAAAGTGGGCACCGGTTAGGGAGCATGGTGCCCAAAAAGCTGACCCCATCCTCCTGCGTGTGCCATTGTGGTTCCACTGCCCGCTCTTCCCTGTCCCTCTGCCAGCTGCCTTGCTGGTCCTGGCGCTTCCTAGAGGTGGGGCTGCAGCCTCTTGGGGTGCTATATCTGGTGCCGGCATGTCTCGCTGGTGGCCACACCCTGCCCTCCTGTAGACTGTCTGCTTGTGGCCTGGCAGCCAGGGTGGCTATATCTTGCTGATGGACTTGCTTCCCATGTTCCTTGTGCTGGTGGTGTCCCCTGCATGTCCTGCCCCACTTTGCACCACTGCTGTGGGTTAGCAGGGCTGGGCTTGGGACCAGCGGAGATATCCTGCCAGCACTGTGATCCGGAGCTGGGTGGGCCTTCCTCCTGGGCAGGCTGTCTCCCTTCCCTTCTCCAGCACCCAGAAGAGCAGGAGCAGGGCCGGGGGTGGGGGTGGTGGCTCTCCCCATAGCTAGACTTTGCCACCCTTGATGGCTACAGCTCTGGAGGAATGAAGTAGTCAGCACCTTTCTGCCTGCCCGCCCGCCCACTGGGCCAACCAGGATCACCAGACTGGAGTGGGCCAGTGAGGGTGGGGAGCCAGGATCCTATTAAGCAAAGCACCTTAAGGCCTAGGGCAGGCAGCTTCTACGTGCCTGGGCGCCCGTGCCCACACAGATGACCTGTGCAGTTGCCCTGCCAGGAAGCTTGCTTCCGCCTGGCATGGTACTTGTGGAGGTGGCAGCCCTGTCTTGAAGGCAGTGGCTATGTTGTCCCTCTCAGGCTTTGTTTGTTGCTGGGAGCCTCCATGCACACAGGCAGGGGCTCAGGATCCCCCTTCGGGAGGCCTGGCATGTGTCCCGGGCCCAGCAGCCATGCTGTCCTCTTGCTGCCCCCTTTGAGGGGCTCTGCCACTGCCACTGCCATGCCCCAGCCCCTGCCTGTGGTCTTTAGTGGAGGGGGGCTCCAGGTGGGCCTGAGGCTGGGGGAGCAGGGGAGGCTCTAATCCATCTGTCCCCAGCCTTGGGCCCTGGAGAGCCACTCACAGGAGGGCGCCCACATGGCTACAGAGACCCTGGCAGTGCCCCTGCATCCTAGTACCCTACTGGCTCTGGGGCCTGGCTCTTCCCACCAGCCCTCCTGGGTGGCACTGCAGTCCTAGAGCACAGCCCTCGGCTTGGCACTGGTGTTGAGGCTGAGGAGGGCATGCATGCAGGCTGGCCTGCCTAGCTAGGCTGGCCCTCCACGTCCAGCAGGCTCTGTGGGGCTGCACTCTGCTTGTGATGTGGGGCTTGCGAGAGGTGGGTGCGACGTCCCAGTCCCAGTCTGGGTCCTGTGAGGCCGGGGCCCTGCTGTTTTCCTCCGGCCCCACCTGACTTTGGGTCTGCAGAGCACTCCTCTCTGAACTTGTCTTTGGGGGACACTGGAGGCTGCTGTTGGGGAGGAGGTGGTCTCTGAAGTCCTGGGCCAGCAGCTCAGGGAGACAGCTGTGTCCCCAGTCGTGCCTCTGCCCCACCCCACAGCCTCTGGCTGTGTCTGTCCCATATCAGTGGCCAGCACTGGCTAGTGCCTGAGGTCCCACGCTGGGGCCTCCCTGAGGTGGCAGGGGGCAGAGGTGGGTGCTGCTACCCCTAAAGCTGTTTCTGGGTTTTTGTCTCTGTCACTTCTTGGACCTGGGCTCTCTCCTGGATCTGACATCTGTCCTGAGTCTCTGTGCTATATCCTGCACTGTGACCCTATGAGCCCTGCCTGTGGGACTCCCTACCCAAGCCACACCTGCCCCATGTTATCTCTCCCCTGCAGCTTCCCTGGAAGGTGGGGTTGGGTGGGGCTGAGACCCAGTGGAGGTCAGGCCGGGACAGTGGGGATGGGGATGGGAGGGGCAGGTCAGGGGTTCCCTCTGGGGATGTCCCTGCCTCTAGGCTGAAATTGCCTCATGGCCTGCCAGCTATGTCCTCAGCCTCCTGGGGTTGGGTGCCCAGCATGCACCAGAGGTCCTGTGGCCTGGCAAATTGGAGGTAAGGTGGCTTGCACCTGGGGCTGTCAGGTGGCAAGGCTGGCCCACTGCATGCCAGGCTGTGTGCCTGTGCTTCGTGTGCCTGACCCCATAGGCCTCTGAAACACCCCTGCACTGTTGGAGCACCAGACCCCACATGACCTTGGGCTGTTTGAGCTCAACCCGCTGCTCCCACTTGGAGCACAGGGAAGCAACGTGGAAACAGCACAGAGCGTGGATCCGCGTGCCCAGCCTGGGCCTTGTGGTCTCAGGGTTGGTTTAGCACTTGCTGGCATTGGCAGAGCCGCCAGGCAGGTGGGAAGACCCCGTCTGCACATGGGTTTATTTACAGGGTGGGCAGGTCTAGCTCCCTGGCTTGTTGAGCCTGGGCGTCAGTGGCCTCTGGAATTCCAAGAGTGGGTGTTTGTGCTGGGTACCCACCTGCATTGGATGCTGTGGAGGGCTCTCCTCTGCCATGTGGCCACTGCCTGAAGTTGACCCTGCCAGAGCAAGGACAGGTGCCTTGGGCTGGGGCACAGGGCTGGCGGCTGGCTGGTGCCCTGGTGCTGACTCAGTCTGGTAGCGTCAGGCCTGATCTGGTGGCATCTCTGATTCCGGGGGCCGGGAGTGCCTGCGCCTGAGATCTAGCCAGCCCTTCCCTGTCCAGATCTGTGCATCTGCTGGTACTGGTGGCTGGAGTCTGGAGGCCTCTAGAGGGGTGGGGGTGGGGGGGCTGACCAGAGTCCCCTGGCTTCCTTGCAGGCTGCTGCTCTGGTTGCTCACATGCAAAATCTCTGTTTTGGCTCTGTGGTGCGGATCAGACCTAGGGCTTTTGCACTGAGCTACGCTTCCAGCCCTTGTTTTATTAGAGACAGTGACTTGTTGGGTTGCTAAGTTACCTGTGTGGGGCTCAGACTTAGGGTTTTGCCTGTCTCCCAGAGTGCTGGGGTTACCTATCCCAGGCCTCATTTCAGTTGGAATGGGCAGAAGACATGACAAGCACCTGCTTTTAGAGTTGGCCTGGCTTTGGAGGTCCTGCCTCTGGTGGTGACTGGCTGAGTCCCGGCCTGACTGAGTTGACTGTACCCCAATACCTGGGAGGTAGGTGTGCTTAGGGCACCCAAAGTGGCCCATCCCTCATAGCCTTTTTGTGTCCTGCAGGAAATGGCCAGTTCTGTCTACCTGGTCATGGAGGTGAGCCTGGGGCCCTGGCAGCAGGGCTGGGGCTGGGGCTGGGGCTGGGGCTGGGGCTGGGCTGGGCTGGAGGCCTGGCTGTGCCTTAACCCTCATCCCTGTCTGCTTTCAGTACTGTAATGGTGGCGACCTGGCCGACTACCTGCACAGTGAGTGATGCCTCCACCTCTGCAGGCAGTGTGGTGGCGGGAGGGCCTGGCAGAGCAGCTCTTACTGGTGGGCAGCGTGGGGCTGTCTTCTGGTGCTCTGAGGTGGATGGGAGGGAACTCACCATGCTGGAACTGCCCACCACCCGCCCAAGGCAGGATTTAGTACAAGTCCCGTGTTCTGGGGACATGGCCGCAAGCAGGACTGAGGGACTCTGCTTCAGGGTCTTCATTCTGGGCAAGGCAAGTGGGTGGCCATGTGGAAGGTGTGACAGCACCCTGCACCTCAGACAGTAGCACAGCAAGCAGAGGTGGCAGGCGGTATGGCAGGACCTGGGGGGCAGGCAGAGTTCCAGGGGCTCTGGCCTGCACACCTGGGGTTGGTGTCATCATCTGTTCTGACCCTTGGGCTATGACAGCAGAGCGCCTGCCTGCCTGTATGCGTGCAGGGCGTATGATCCAGGGCTGTGTAGGGCTGGCTCCCCCTGCTGCCTGTGTCTCACCACCTCTGGGCAAGGATTCCCATACCTGACTCTGGAGGCCCCAGGGTGGCTATCTCTGCTCTGAGGCAGTTCCCTCTGCTGGGAACGCTGTCCCTTGTCGCCTACTCCTGACACCATGGCTTGTGGATGGGCCTTTGGATGCACTTCTGCCAGAGGGGAAGCAGGTTCCCAAGAGGGCATTGTCGCATCCCTGCATGTGCTCCTGCGCCTGGCTGCCCTGCCCTGCTGGGCTTTGCCTGGCGCCCTGAGCCTGCCTCTCCCTGCAGCCATGCGGACCCTGAGCGAGGACACCATTCGGCTCTTCCTGCAACAGATTGCCGGCGCCATGCGGCTACTGCACAGCAAGGGTATCATTCACCGTGACTTGAAGCCACAGAACATCCTACTGTCTAACCCCGGGGGGCGGCGTGCAAACCCCAACAACATCCGTGTCAAGATTGGTGAGTCCTGGGTGTGGCCTGCCGTGGGGCCCACCAACGCTGCCCGACGCTGCCCTCACACCCCTCTTCTCTGCAGCCGACTTTGGCTTCGCCCGCTACCTACAGAGCAACATGATGGCGGCCACGCTGTGCGGCTCCCCCATGTACATGGTGCGTCCTCTGTGCCCGCAGTGAGGCACGGCCTTCTTGGGTCTCCCCGTGTCTGCTCTGTGGCACCCATTCTGGGTCACAGTGCTGCCATGACACCAGCCTGTCCTCTGACCACAGGCTCCCGAGGTCATCATGTCCCAGCACTATGACGGGAAGGCGGACCTGTGGAGCATTGGCACCATTGTCTACCAGTGCCTGACGGGCAAGGCCCCGTTCCAGGTGGGCGCAGGGCTGCCGGGGCCCTGGCACTGGGCGGGGAGTGGGGTGTGGCACGTGTCCCCGATATTGGCCTGTGTCTTCTGCAGGTGCCCAGTGAGAGGGGCCCAAGGGCATTGGCTCCAAACCCTGGGGTGTGGGTTGCAGCTCCCCACCTGGCATTGTCAGCCCCACCAGCAGCAAGGGGGAGGGTGCAGTGTGCCATGGCGCTGAACTGCCTGTGGCCTAGTGGGGCTGGCTGGGGACCCATACCCAGCAGAGCAGATCCTGTGTGCCAGGCTGTGGCAGGGGCTGGGCTCACACTGTTGTCCCTGTAGGCCAGCAGTCCTCAGGACCTGCGACTGTTCTACGAGAAAAACAAGACCCTGGTCCCTGCGTAAGCACCCCCTTCCCCCTCCCCCAAGGTGTCAACCCAAGTAGCCCCTACCCCGGCTGCCCCATCCCATCTCTTCATGTCTCTGCCCTCCCAGCATCCCCCGTGAGACCTCGACACCCCTGCGGCACCTGCTCCTGGCGCTGCTGCAGCGCAGCCATAAAGACCGCATGGACTTTGGTGAGCGCCTGTGGCCCAGCCAGGCCCCCTTGGGTCCACAGTGGGCAGGTCGGTCGGAGGTGCAGCCCCTCCCCAGCCACAGGGCTGCAGCTTGGTATTACTGTGGGGAGCCCAACCCAACGCAGGTGGGTCCCCAAGGCCAGATTCTGGGGTCACCTGAGGACTGGCTTTCTCCCACAGATGAGTTTTTCCACCACCCTTTCCTGGACGCCAGTGCCTCCATCAGAAAGTGTGAGTCCTGGGTGGGGTGGACCTGGTTTGGTTGAGGCATCTCATGCTGGGTGAGGGTGGCCGCAGTGCGGCAGTTGGGGTTGAGGCTGATGCCACCTTGTGCTTGCCATTGGCTCCTGTCCCTGGTGATGACAGGATGGTGGGGCCACAGAGTGTCTGCTGTCACGGTCATGCTTGGGGTGAGGGTCCTTGCTTATGATGCTTCTCTGGGGCCGGGGTACCGAGAACCATGCTGCAGGGGCTAGGCCTGGGTGCACCTGCCCTGGGGAAGTGACCCTATGCTGTGCAGGGCAGGACAGCGTGTCCCACAGACGCCCTTGCCCTCCACAGCCCCGCCTGTGCCTGTGCCCTCCTACCCAAGCTCGGGGTCGGGCAGCAGCTCCAGCAGTAGCTCCACCTCGCACCTGGCCTCCCCTCCGGTAAGTGCCCAGGCCTGGAGACAGCACATCTGGGTCCTCCCCTGAGAGCACGTGGAACCCCTGCCCGTAGTTTGGGCATGGTCCCCTCTGTAGGGGGACAGGGCAATCTGCAGAAACCCTATCTGTCCACCTGTCTGTGTGACACTGGGCTCTGCTGTTCTCTAGTCTCTGGGGGAGATGGCACCACTGCAGAAGACGCTGACCTCCCCCGCAGATGCCACTGGCTTCTTGCATGGCTCCCGGGACTCGGGTGGCAGCAGCAAGGACTCCTGTGACACTGACGACTTTGTCTTGGTCCCTGCTCAGTTCCCAGGTCAGGGCAGCAGGGGGTGCAGTGGGCTTCCGGTGGGCTCATGCTTGTGGCTGGTGTCTTGGGCATAGACAGGCAGGGTCACTGCAGGGTGCTCCCCACCCTGGGCTATGGCCTCTGCCCCCACTCTGCTGTCCTCAGGGCCCTATCCCTGCCTTCCTGATCCAGCGTTGGCCACAGTGTCTGTAGCCTCTCCCCTGGCAAAGTCTGGCCCTGCCACAGCTTCAAGGTGGCAGTACAACCAATGATGGTCACCCACAGTGGGCAGCAGCTGGACTTCACAGGGGGCAGGCAGGCTGGGGGGCTTGGCCTCCCTGCCTCCCTGGAGCTGGTGAGGGCAGATAAAGGACACAATCTTGGGAAGAGCTGCGGAGCATGTGACTCATCCCGGGTTTGTGCTGTGCTGCCAACGTACACCCAGAGCCACTGCACGCTAGCGGCTGCTGCTTCCAGTGGCCCCTTTGGGAGAAGGGAAGTGGAGCTCAGCATGGGGAGCCTTGTGGTGGGGTGAGCTCTGGGGGGCGGCCGACACTTGGCCAGATGTTGTTCTGTCCCTGCAGGTGACTTGGTGACTGAGGCGGCCAGTACCAAGCCCCCACCGGACAACCTGCTCTGCAGTGGGTGAGCACCCAGCCCTTTATGGGGAGAAAGGCCTTCAGAGCGGCTGGTGCCCCCATGCCTTGGGGAGGTGATCAGGCGGGGCTAGTAGCCCAGTGCCATATCTGTCCCCTCTGCCTTCTGCCCTGCAGGAGCTCACTGGTAGCCTCTGCAGGACTGGACAGCCATGGCCGGACACCGTCCCCCTCCCCGTCCTGCAGTAGCTCACCCAGCCCCTCAGGGTAAGCAGGGCACTGCTGAGGGGATGGGCAGGGCTGTGGCCTGGCAGGTCTGGTTTGGTCAGGGGGCCTGCATGCTCCTTGGGAGGTGCAGACACAGTGGGTGTGGACAGAACAGGCCCTGGGTGCCGCCCTACTCTGAGCCCTTGTCTTCCCCGCAGCCGGGCTGGCACCTTCTCCAGCAGTAGGTACGGCGCCTCGGTCCCCATTCCTGTCCCCACTCAGGTACACAACTACCAGCGCATCGAACAGAATCTGCAGTCGCCCAGCCAGCACCACACCCCTCAGTGAGTGTCCCTAGCATGACACGGCAGCCCTGGTGTGTCTGGCACTATTGGGAGAACCCCAGGGCACTCTTGGGGCTCACTGCCTACCCTGTCTCCAGGTGCTCTGCCAGCCGCAGGTCGGGTGGCACCAGCCCCCTGGGTTTTGCCCGGGCCAGCCCGTCACCCCCATCCCATGCCGATGGCGCTGTCCTAGCCAGGAAGTTGTCTCTGGGTGGGGGCCGGCCCTTCACACCATCTCCACAGGGTGAGTGCAGCCTTGGGTCTGGAGGATGGGATTGGCTCGGAGACCCCTGGGGCTGCCCATCCTGATGGTGCACCTTGTCCGTCCCCAAGTCGGAACCATCCCTGAACGGCCCGGCTGGAGCAGGGCACCCTCTCCTCAGGGAGCCGAGTTGTGGACTGGCGGGTCCCCGCGGCCAGGTGGGTGCAGCCCGTGCTGTGCTGTGTCGTCCTGGGTGGAAGGGGAGAGGGCTCCAGGAGCCATGGGGTTGGTGGCCCTGTCTCAGCCCTGGAGGTCTGCTGATAAGCCTGTCCTGCTCCCAGGCTCCTCAGTGCCGGAGCACTCCCCCCGCACTCCTGGGCTGGGCTGCCGCCTGCACAGCGCCCCCAACCTGTCAGACCTGCGCGTCATCCGACCCAAGCTGCCCAAGCCTCCCACAGACCCGCTGGGAGCTGCCTTCAGCACCCCGCAGCCCAGTCCGCCACCGCCCAGTCCCGTGCTGCAGTCCTACCGGCCCCCACGCAGCTCACCCAAGCTTCCCGACTTCCTGCAGCGAAAGCCCCTGCCCCCCATCCTGGGCTCCCCCACCAAGGTAATGCTCACCACAGCCATAGCTTCCCAGTGCCCAGGGGCAACCAGCCCCCTGCTTCCTGTCACCTGCCTGGACCACATTCCAGGCAGGGCTGTGCCCTGGGCATCCCTGCATGTGGCCATGGGTGGGAGGTCTGGGGCACGGTCCTGTGCCCTGTGGAGGGTCTCAGGGTGGACCCCATGGCCAGTGTCTTCATGCTGAGGCCCTCAGGCCACCCTTGTGAAGGAATCAACATCAGGGCTCTGTGTCCTTGTGACATGTGGCGTTGGTGTATGGGGACTTCCCTTCCCGAGGTTGTCGCCCAGCCTGGGGACAGCCACATTTCCCTGTCCACACAGAGGCCTGCAGACCCAGCCCTGTCGGGGCATGTGAGGACCTTGGCTTGCAGACTGGGCTGTGGCAGGTGGGCGTCACTGCTGTGCCTCCTTTCAGGCTGTGCCCTCCTTCGACTTCCCCAAGGTCCCCAGCTCCCAGAACCTCTTGGCTCTGCTGGCCCGACAGGGTGTAGTGGTAACACCCCCCCGGAACCGGACGCTGCCTGACCTCTCAGAGGTGGGGCCCTTCCAGGGACAGCAGTTGGGCTCTGGCCTGCGGCCAGCTGAGGACAACAGGGGCCCCTTTGGCCGGTGAGTGGGGGAGGTGGGAGGTGTGTGCTGGCCTTGTTCTGCGCCTCCATGGTTCTTGGGGGCTGGCCCACGGCCAGCGGGCAGCCAGGCCCGGTACCTAAAGCGCCACTTCCCTCCTCCAGGTCCTTCAGCACCAGCCGCCTCACAGACCTGCTCCTCAAGGCTGCGTTTGGGACGCAGGCCTCAGACTCGGGGAGCACGGACAGCCTGCAGGAGAAGCCCATGGAGATAGGTGCTCCTGGGCTGGCCCGGGTGGGGGTGGGGGTGTGGTCAAGTTTGAGTGGACCCTGACCCCTCCCCTCCCCCCTCTGTCTCCCAGCACCCTCTGCTGGCTTTGGAGGGAGCCTGCACCCAGGAGCCCGAGCTGGGGGTGCCAGCAGCCCTGCTCCTGTGGTATTCACAGTGGGGTCACCCCCCAGTGGGACTACGCCGCCCCCTGGGCCCCGTGCCCGGATGTTCTCAGGTGAGGCTGGACTGGGCCACCACAGCCGCTTGCTGGCACTGAGCAGGGGTGTCCTGGGCAGGGGCATCCCCAGGATGCAGGCCCTGTCCAGGACGCCAGCCTCTTTGTCTCACTGACTGAAAGGCTGTACTATGCTGCCATACCTGGGTTTCAGCACAGCAAGCTTCTTCCTATGTCCAGGACCTGAATGGGGTCCAGGGGTCCAGTCCTGGCTTCATTGGGCAGCTGACTGAGGCATCATAAGCCTTGGTGTAGAGTTCAGGGCCGGGGCCCGGGACAGGGCAGGGCAGGCACCACCCCAGCCCTGTCTCCTACAGTGGGCTCCGCCGGCTCCTCTGCCCGCCACCTGATGCCCGGGGCCTGTGGCGAGGCTGCCCCTGAACTCACTGCCCCCAGCCGCTGCTGCAGCGCCAGTGACCCCCTGTCTGCCCACCTGGAGGGGGCTGTGACCTTTGAGGCCCCCGACCTGCCTGAGGAGACACTCATGGAGGTGAGGCCGGCCTGGGGGTGCAGGGAGGCTGCCCGCCCGCTCACCGGCCGTCCACCCCAGCCCCTGCCTCTGTGCCCTAGCAAGAGCACACGGAGATCCTGCACAGCCTGCGCTTCACGCTGGTGTTTGTGCAGCATGTGCTGGAGATTGCGGCGCTCAAGGGCAGTGCCAGCGAGGCGACCGTGGGCCCCGAGTACCAGCTGCAGGAGAGCGTGGTGGCCGACCAGATCAGCCTGCTGAGTCGCGAGTGGGGGTATGTGTCCCCAGGGGGCTTGGGGGCCCGTGGGTGGGCAACACCCCTTGACTTCCTGCTGCCCTGCAGCTTCGCGGAGCAGCTGGTGCTGTACCTGAAAGTGGCTGAGCTGCTGTCCTCCGGCCTACAGATGGCCATTGACCAGATCCGTGCTGGCAAGCTGTGCCTGTCATCCACCGTGAAGCAGGGTGAGGGCTGGCGGGTGGGTGACTGGGGAGCTGTGGGGCACGGGGTGCCCACCCGGGTCCCCTGGTGGGATGCTGCGTTCCTAGTGCCAAGGGCTGGAAGAGCTCATGGGCGGCAAGGGTGGGGTTACCCTAGCCCCGGGCCTGCGGGCAAGGATCTCCGTCCCAGCCATGGCTCCCTGAGCCCCACTCCTCCAGTGTCCCAGTGCCCACAAGGCAGGGAGCTGACCGTGTCCCCCTGCAGTGGTGCGTAAGCTGAACGAGCTGTACAAGGCCAGCGTGACATCCTGCCAGGGCCTGAGCCTGCGGCTGCAGCGCTTCTTCCTGGACAAGCAGCGGCTGCTGGACGGCATCCATGGTGTCACCGCTGAGCGGCTCATCCTCAGCCACGCTGTGCAGATGGTAGGCCCTTGGGTGGGGACCATGGGGCAGCAGCAGGGCAGACTCAGTTTCCTGGGCCTCTGGGCCAAGACAGGTGACATGCAGCAGTGGTAGTGGTGTAGGCGGAGGTCTGGAGGGCCTGCTTCCTTCAGCCCAGCCCCCACCCACCATGCAGGCACCAGCAGCGGCTGCTGTTAATGCTGCCTTGTCACCCGGTGACGCTCAGCAGCCAGCTCTGTCCCTCCGCCTGTTGGGCGTGCCAGCTGTTGCTGAGCCAGCCTGGGCTGTGCAGGCCCCTGGTCCTCCCATGTGTGCCCTGCCCAGGCACAGGCGCCATGGAGCGGCCCAGCTCTGCCCTCACCTGCAGGTGCAGTCAGCCGCCCTGGACGAGATGTTCCAGCACCATGAAGGCTGCGTGCCTCGCTACCACAAGGCCCTGCTGCTGCTGGAGGGGCTGCAGCACATGCTCACGGACCAGGCCGACATCGAGAACATTGCCAAGTGTGAGTGCCATGCCGTGCCGTGCTGCATGCTGTGGGGCCAAGGGTGGGGTGCCCCAGCTCACACACCTGCTTCCCATAGGCAAGCTGTGTATCGAGCGGAGACTCTCAGCCCTGCTGTCCGGTGTCTGCGCCTGACCTGCTGCTGTGAGCCCTGCACTGGGCTCCACATGCTGCTGGACTGTCGACACCCGCCGGCCTCGGCACTGACCCATGGTGCTGTGCTGCTGCCTGGGCCCTGGCAGGGACATGGTGCAGCGTGGCTCTCATGTCTGGCCTGCTGGTTTCCTCCTGCCATGGGCTGCAGTGCATCCTGTAAGGCCACCTCCCGCCTGCGCTAGTGCTGGGAGGTGGTGGGCAGGCGTGTATGGGCACCGCTACTCTCACACCCAGGGCGATGCTGAGGACAGGCGGGCCCTGAGACAGTGTTGCTGACTCTAAGCCAAAGTGGACTTTTCAAGGTCACTGCCTTTGGCACCCAGCAAAAGGCATGGCCTGTGGCTCCCAGCCCTCTGGGAACCTGTCCCTTGGACCCCTATCCAGCTTTGTAAATCACCAAGCACTTTATACAGAAAGACAGAGAACCCAGCCTCAGTGCCGTTCCCCGTGCAGGTGGCTGGGAACTGCCTCCTCTCGGTCAGTTGTACATGTGCACATAAGTGTATAAAGTATACATAGCCCTGTGCACATTTGTGTGTACCTACACATATCCCCGTGTGTGTGTTTGTGTGTGTGTGCACATTTGTGTATACCTACACATAGCCCTATGTGTGTGCCTCTAGGGGCATCAATACACATAGCCCTGTGTGTGCGTGTGCACATTTGTGTGTACCTACACATAGCCCTATGTGTGTGCCTCTAGGGGCATCAATGTGGCTCTGTGCTCACCATGCGTGTATTTAATATTTTCCTAGGGACAGTGAAACACCGAGCTTTTTAGACCCAAAACAGATGTAGCTTTTCACACTTCAAAAAATGTCTTATTTTTCTGCAGTTCATTTTTTCTTTAAAGAAGAAAACCACATGTTCCACATTGTTTGGGAAGTGTAGGGTGGCTGGGGCAGGCCTGGACTGTTAGGCATGCTGGACGTTGGCAGCAGGAGGTGCCAGCCTATGGCTGCAGATGTGAGGTCTGCCACCTGCCTGTGTGTGTGTGTGTGTGTGTGTGTGTGTGTGTGTGTGTGTGTGTGTTCCGTGTCCATCCGTCCGTCCACATGGCTGGCTATCCCACGCCCTGCAGGATGGGCAGCGCCCAGCCTCCTTCCCCCAGCTGGAGGCAGTAGTCAGGTCAGGGTGGGTTTTCTGTGCCACAGGGAAAAAACCCCAAATGCAGAATCCACTGAGCTTTCTAGTTTTTATGCCCAGCGGCCACCAGGGCCACAGAGCTCACCTGGGTGGGCATGCTCAGCCCTGCCCAAACCCAGCTGAATGTATCTCTGAACTCTCGCAGGAGGGCTTGTGGTCTGCAGTGCCCATGCGAGTGTTCAAAGGTCATGCCACACACAGAACATGTTTCTCCTTGCGATACTTGAAATAGTGCCACTGTGCTGGCACACAAGAAAACGAGTTCCCATGTCCTGTCTTGCTACCTGGAGACTCACCTTGCTGCATGTGATACTAGTATTTATTGCTTTCCGGCCAGCCAGAGCCGAGGCCACTGGGGAGGCCGTGCAGGAAGCGCCTCCTGTCTGTCCCCAGAGACTGCCCGGTGGCTGCTGTACATGTGGCCAGCTGTGTGTGCTGCGAGCGGCTCCTGTTGACCCCGAGGTCGAGCTCAGTACAGCTGTCTGTTAGAGGTGTTCTGTGTGAGTCCCCATCTCCTCACGTTCTGTAATGCAGGAATAAACCTCCGGAATTGTTGACTGTGTTGCTGCTTATCCTGACAGTCTGCCCCGTCCTTGTCATCCTGTCCTCTCTGCCTAGGCCTGTGCTCGGCAGCCAGTGGCAGAGAGGAGCCCTTGGGTCCCATGGTATCCATGGTGGCTGGTCTGGCATTGGGAGCAAACCCCAGAGCGGCAGCTGGGGCTGCTTGGGGGTAGACAGTTGGGGTTCAGTAATGTGCGCTAGCCCAGCAGAAACAGCCCCTCCAGGCAGAGGCAAAATGGGAGGACGCTTACAGGATGACAGGCTCCGGTCCTCAGAACCACTGCTTCCAGATGTCCTGCCTGGGGGCTGGACTTGGGACCTCCACTGCATGGCTCAGCGCATAGTCCTGCCCTCACTTTCCTGTGCTGGCCCCACAGCCCCACTGCGGGCTTACTTCCATCTGGGCAGTCCCAAGAATTCCATGTCCTTCAAGTCAGCCCAGCCACTTGCAGGGCACTTGCTTCATGGGTCACCTGTTCCTGAGGATTCCAGGGCTCCCGGTCTTGTGTTGCCTGACCACAAACCCCGGGGCCTGAAGTCCCCCACCTCTGCCTCAGAGTAGCGGGGTGAAAGGCACCGCCAGGAGCCTCTCCAAGTCCTCTCTGAGTCTCAGCTGATGGGATGGTAATTCCCTTTGCCCGTCTTTGAATTGTTTGCTTTGTGGTGGTTTTTTTTTCTGTACCGGGAGTGGAATTCGGCCTTGTGCTTGCCAGGCAGGCGCTGTGCCGCTGAGCTGCATCCTGGCCCCTGGGCTGGAGCTTTTCATCCTCCTGCCAGACTCAAAGACAGGCTTATGCCACAAGCACTTGGCCGGTTGGAGTTTTTTACTGTATTGCAGGGCTTGTGTTCTTAAACTATTGTTTTCATAAGATAAAAATAACTTATCAAGTTACCAGAAAGGCTAAACGCAATATCAAAAATGAAAGTTCATGGAGAGGTGAGCACTTGAAAGTCTGCCTGGGTGGGGCTGGACCCAAACCGCCTCTTTCCCAACCCACACACGCATTCCCAGCAGGGCGGCTTTCCGCAGAGTGGAGCCGCCCCCGTGGCACCCTGGGTGCTGCCTTAATGGACTACTTTTTACAGCAGTTTTAGGTTTGACAGAAGAGCAAGAAATGTGGAGAACTCTGGCTTCTGCCTGCCTCCCTGGTGGCCCATCATTGGCATGTTTTGGGTCCCTTGACACAGTGGAACGCTGGTCACCAGAGCCCCAACTCACGCTGGGGGTTGCACAGTCACTGGTTTTGACAGGTGTGTGGTGACATATGCCACACCTGTTCACTTCCCACCCCAGCCCCGGCGGCTCACTGTTTCCAAATGACAGTCGGAGCCTCCAGTCCTTGGGCATCCACTCATCTCTGGGGCCCGCTGTGGGGCAGGTGTGACTTAGAGAGTGGGACTCAGGCAGGTCAGCCTCTGTTCCGACCCTCTGCTTGCCTCAGTTTACCCTCAGTGGGACAGGGGCGAGCAGTAGCACCTGTGAAGTGGAGGTGGCCAGCTGGCAGGGAGGTGTGATATTCTTTCATCTGTCTTCCCCATAGCCCTTACCCTGGCCCTGTGACCTTCGGATGCTTAGGATTCTGACCCCTGGCTCCTGGCCTTGTCCCCAGTACTTCCTGCATCACCAGGCATCCTTGTGGCTTCTCTAACTGGGGACTCCAGATGGACGTCCTGCCCCAAGGCTCCATCCACAGGAAGGAGCTCAGAGGCTCCTACCCCAGAGCCTTTGCATTGCCCCTACCCAGCCTGGAACAGGCTTGTTCCACTGCCCACAATTCAAGACTGGTCAGGCAAGCAGGGGTGAGTGGTACCCCGAGAGGCTTTATGTAGAAGGAGGCAGGAGGGTTGGAGGGAGATGCACAGACGACTGGAGAGAGGGTGAAGGAGTGCAGAATGAGCATACTGTCCATCGATCACGAGGGCCCTGTACAGAGCAGGCACTGGGCCGGCTGCTGGGCTCTGCGCGCCCGCTTGGGCAGACTTCAGACCAGCGTGGGAGGGAAAGCAGTGCGGTAAGCTTCCCGCCTGCCGGAAATGCCCGGCGGGGCAGCATCTCCTTCTGTTTCTAGTTCCATCTCTGCTAGAGCAGTGAGAGCTGGCAGGGTGTAGTGCGGATCGAGGTGCAGCTCGGTGTGGCAGCGTCCGCCTGGCAGCACCTGGCTCCGGCGCACCCCGGCACTGTGACTCTTGGCTGTCATCCAGGACCAGTCACTGCACTGTGCCAACTCGGATCTGTCGTCCGTCCAGGGCCGACTCTCTGAGGGGGAAATACACAGGTGGCCGCCACCGCCCAACCGGAGCAGACGTCCAGGTCCCCCGCGCCCCAGCGATTGGATGCCGCGCAGGTTCGGGGCGCGCGTGGAGAACCCAGCGCGCGCCCGCTGGCCGGACGACTAGGTCACCCTGAGGACTCGGGCGCGGCCACGGCTGCGCGTCACGACACGGGAGCGCGGAGCGCGCCGGCCTCGGCCGCGGGGCGTTCACGGCTGCACGGCCGGGAAACCCGCCCCTCGCCAGAGGACGTTTGGCTGCGCCCGGCCGCCATCCGGGCCGCGCGCGCGCTTCCGCCCTGCCCACGTGGTCGGCTCGGTGCGTCTGCGGCGCCGTGAGCTGGGTGGACGGCGGCGAGCCTTGGGGCCCAGAGCACAGCCCCTGGGAGGGGCGGGGGAAGGGCCTGGCAGGTCCGGGGTCCACTCGGGAGTCAGGACGGCGCGGGTGGGATAGGGGTGCCGGGTTCCGGAGGAGGTCGGAGGTCAGAGTTCGCCAGGGGTCCGGGAGGTCAGAGGCCGGCGCCCGCGCCCCGCCGCACATGGGCGTCCCCGGCCTGCAGGCTGCGCTGCTGAGAGCCTGGGCACGGTGCACGGCGCGCCCCGGCCCGCGCGCCCGCTGGTAAAGACCCGGCGCCGGCCCCCTCCCGCCTGCCGCTGCCCGCATGGCCCGTCCCGGCCCTCGCCGTCCCCTGCCGTGGGCTTTCCGAGCGTCCGGTCCCCGTGGGGGAGCGGAGGTGGGAGCTGGGGTGGGCGTGAGCCGCTCGGGCCCCGGGGCCTGACCACCCGCGCGTCCGTGTCTCCCTCCAAGGCTCTCCCTGATGGCGGGAAACGAGGCGCCCCCCGCGCCGGCCGCGCCCCCGCCGGACAGGAAGGCTCGCGCGGTCCGGGTCTGGGAGGAGGCGCAGACTCCCCCCAAGAGGCTCCGGGGCAGCGAGGTCGAGGAGCAGCCGCGAAAGTTGCCCAAGCGCAAGATCGTGCTGCTCATGGCCTACTCGGGGAAGGGCTACCACGGCATGCAGGTGAGACTCAGCACCCCGCTAATGCCAGCTTCTCAGGGGGACCTCAGAGAAGAGCCTGCCCAGTAAAGGGGAAGCAGTTACGGTGGCCGAGCTGGCATGGTTTGAGTCCAGGCCGCTTTCATCAAGGCCTGCTCGGTGAGAGACCGTGTCAAGTGGGGGGTTTGGTTAGCACAGCACGAAGCATCGCCCACGGGTGTCCGGGTTGGCTGCATGGCTGTTTCTTGTGTGACTATGAGCCAGCAGGCAGATTTGCCTCAGTTCTCCATCAGTCCCAAGAGAGGGCATGCAGTGCCTCTCGGACAGGACAGGTCCAGCAGGCCAGGCCTACTAGTATGAAGACCGGGGGCACGTTGGGGGATGGTGCCTCGCATGTGGGGAGCATCATGGAGACCTGGACAAGCAGGCATCCTTCCGATTGTGCATCTGGCACCAACCGGACCTTGCTCCTCTTGTGGATCCCCCCTGCAGAACTCCCCGCTTCCTGATTTGAACTTGCAGGGATCCTCCTGCCTCAGTCTCCCAAGTTTCATGTCCTTTGAATTTCTCTGTGTATAGCCCACAGGCCCAAGTTCCCTGCTGTAAACAGGAGCTCACTGAAATGTCAGACAGGAAGATAACTGTGTAACCTGCCTAGGAGTATGAACAGTTTTTATCCTGTGAATGACACTGGCAACAAAATAGTTCACATTTGTTTCACCTTAAAAAAGTAAAGGCTGTACTGAGGACTGAACTCGGAGCCATTACACCCAGCGACTTTCATAGGCCTTTATTTTCTGTCTAGAGACAGGGTCCTACTAAATCACCAAGTTGCTTGTGATCTTCCTCCTCAGCCTCAGAGTGTTGGGATCCAGGCGTGTGCCACCACTCCTGGCCATCAAGCTAATTCCCTGGCAGCGGGTAGATGGTGACCAGAGGGTGGAAAATGTTTTAGTCTCATTTAGCCTCAAACATTAAGTGGAGCAGGCAGACAGACAGCCTCTGTCGCACTCTGTGGGGGACTGATGTTCTTTTGGTACCTGGAGTTGAACTTATGACTTCGCACTTACCAGGCAGGCACTGTGCTGCTGCGCTCTGTCCCTGGCCCGACTTAGGCTTTTTTGAGAGTACTTCTGGTTATGTAAGGTGTGTGCTGTAGGCGCTGTTTTAGCACTCTGTGTCTCATCAGCTTCTGTTTGTCTTAGTTCCTTGTTAGGGAAGAGGGGGTGGTGAGAAGCTCCCAGCTAGGCTGATTCCTGACAGCACTTGAGAAGTGCTAATGGTTTTATACTGGTGGCCACCTGGAAGAGCCTGTAAGCTGGACTTTGGGAAAGGCTCCCTTACCAGTCACCCCCTTGGGAAGGTCAGTAAGGTACCGCTGTCCCTGAGGTTGGACCCTGGGTCCTGTTAGGCCAGGCTGAGAGGTGCAGTATGGAGACTTGTGGACAGAGCCGTCCTCTCCTGGAATTGTTTATTCCGGATGGTGTGAGAGCTGATGGTCCAGGAAAAGCCTGGGCACCAGCCCAGCCTGCCCAGCAGTTTCCTGCAGGGGTCACTGGCAGAGTAGTGGTTTGGGCCCGGGTGCTACATAGGCCTAGTGTGGCCCACATCACTGGGCCCCTGGTGTGGGCACTTGGCAGGAATGGACTGGTGACTTTTGTCACTCAGACTGGTAGTCTGTTCTTTTCTCCAGAGGAACCTGGGGTCCTCACAGTTCAAGACAATTGAAGACGACTTGGTGTCTGCGCTGGTCCGGGCAGGCTGCATCCCTGAGAATCATGGCGAGGACATGAGGAAGATGTCCTTCCAGCGCTGTGCCCGCACAGACAAGGTAGGTGGCAGGTACCTGCTGAGCTGATCCACTTGCTACCCAGCATCCATCTGTGAGGCCTCCTGGGGTACAGAGGGTAATGGCAGGAGTCAGCCAAGCCTGACCAGAGTAGGACTTGCTTTGTGTCACCAGAGTCCAGGAGCGGGACCCTCCTGGTGCACGTGGAGCCAGGTACCTGCTGCTGGTAGGACCGTGTTTGCCAGCGCTGGTCTTTGCTGGCCTGGCTCTTGCAGGTGGCACAGTGGCCGTGACCTCTTTTTGAGGTCCCACCACATCAGCCCCCAGGGCAGAAGGGACTGTGCTGGCCACAAAAGCCAGCTATACTGTGCTAGTGCATTTTTTTTCTAGTAGCCACATTCAAGAAGGAAGAGGTGAAATTAGTTTTCCTGGTCAGCTCTTTTAACCCAGTGTCTCACATGTGTTCATATCCACATGCCCTGAGTGTAAAAGTCCACTTCTAGGGTACATCCTACAGTAATACTCCCCACTCACAGCACAGCATCACGCTGGCATGTCCACTGTGGACTCAGTTGCTGGGTGTCTGGTGGCACATGGTGAGAGGTCCCCCACATCACAAGCCTGGGCCTCGGTGTGGACCTCATCACCTTCTCGTGTCCCCAGGACCGCAGGCATCGTGCTGGGAGTCTGTCCCATGCTGCCTCAGAGTCCCTTTGTGGACATTCCACCTTCCTTTCTCAGTTGTTGGGAGTCAGGGTTCATGTGGGGCTGTCCCAGCTGGTCCTTCTCTGTTGGAGAGCCCTGAAGCGGAGCCTGCCAGGGGCTGGACCCACCCCTCTGCTCTGCTGCCCCACAGGGTGTGTCTGCAGCCGGCCAGGTTGTGTCCCTGAAGGTGTGGCTGATCGACGGCCTCCTGGACAAGATCAACAGCCATCTTCCATCCCACATCCGCGTCCTGGGTGAGCCTCATGGTACCAAGGGCCTTGGAGACATGAGCTGCATGTGCCCCCCGCCCAGCAGGGTGCCAGGGAACGTGGAAGTGGAGAGTGGCAGGACCTCCCACGTTCTCCAGGACCTGCCACGAAGCAGATGGGGACAGAAAGCCTCTTGGCCAGAGCTCACTTGTGACATGGTGCTTCCTCTCTTTCGTTTTCTGAGATGAGGTTTCCTTCTGTGGTCCACACTTGGCTCAGCCTCCGAGCAGAGGTGACAGGTGTATACACCACTCGTGGACGTTGCCTTCTCTGCCTGGGGCGTGCTCCTTCCTTCGGAGGACTCCTTGGTGTCAGCCCTCTGGAGCAGGATTGTGCATTCAATGTGCTGGGGGCCCCAGGGCTGCCATGCCACCACGCCTCCGTGGTCCCCAAGGGTTAGTGTGACGTGGTGTGGCGTCCCAGGCACTGAAGACTGTCCTCCTGCACTTTCAGCCTTTGCACAGCAGTTGTGTCTCAGACCACAGAAACCTCCCAGGATGTCCTTGTGATGTTTGTCCTGCAGGGCAGGACACCAAGGGCGAAGTTGCCCACACAGGTGGGACAACGCGCACAGAAGGCCTTGTGCAGGCCCCACCGGAGTTGGGAAGGGAGACGCTGACACCTTGCAGCAGAGCTGGGTACAGCCTGTCTGGCTCCAGTGGGCACTCTGCTTGTCCTGCACAAGCCCTGGTGGCTCCCAGGGCCCCCCCATCAGTGGCTTTTTTTGTGGTGCCAGGATTGAAGCCAGGGCTCTGTGCATGCCCAGCAGGGCTCCAGTCGCCCCTCAGGCCTGTAGTTCTCGCCTGTTCCAGAAGTCTGTGCAGACAGACACAGTACGTGGGGTACTGCATACAAGTTTTCCTTCTGCCCCTTTTGACGGTTCTGAGGATTGGACTCGGGGCCTGGTCTTAGCTAGGCAAGTGTTATACCAGGGAGCAACATTCTCAGCCCTTTATTTATTGATAGGGTATCCCTGAGTTTCCCAAGCTGGCCTCAAACATGAAATCCTCCTGTCTCAGCCTCCTGAGCTACTAGCATGCCTGGTTTGAGTGTGCCCTGTGCTGGGGCCCTAGGCTTCCTTCTTGGTTGCTGTGCTTGCCCTGCCAGTGGGATTGTCTGGTTGGCTCTGTTCAGGGGCTTTGGGGTTGTGTCCAGGTATTGCTGCAAAAAAAGTGTAGTCTGCAGAGCAGCATCTGGCTGGTGGCCCATGGGGTCTCTGGACATCTCCCTGTGGCTCGTGATTGTGGGTGTGGTAAAGAGGCTGGTGGTGTGTCTTTCAGGGACCTGGGGTTCACTCTGTGGATCCAGAAATTGGTGCCCCCAGTGCAGCCTAGGGCTCCATGGGTACCGGTGAGTGGTGCAGCCCACGCAGAGCCAGGATTCCAACCCTGGCCTGCTTACCCCAGTATCTCCTCACCTCCCCAGGGCTAAAGCGGGTCACAGGCGGCTTCAACTCCAAGAACAGGTGTGACGCCAGGACCTACTTCTACATGTTGCCCACCTTTGCCTTTGCGCACAAGGACCGGGATGTGCAGGACGAGACGTACCGCCTGAGCACGGAGACACTGCAGCAGGTGAACCGGCTGCTGGCCTGCTACAAGGGCACCCACAACTTCCACAACTTCACCTCGCAGAAGGGGCCGCGTGAGCCCAGCGCGCGGCGCTACGTGCTAGAGATGTACTGTGAGCCACCCTTCGAGCGAGAGGGCCTGGAGTTCGCCGTGATCAAGGTGAAAGGCCAGAGTTTCATGATGCACCAGATTCGAAAGATGGTGGGGCTGGTGGTGGCCATCGTGAAGGGCTACGCCCCTGAGAGTGTGTTGGAGCGCAGCTGGGGCGAGGAGAAGGTGGATGTGCCCAAGGCACCGGGGCTTGGCCTGGTGCTGGAGCGGGTGCACTTTGAGACCTACAATCAGCGCTTTGGTGGGGACGGGCTGCATGAGCCGCTGGACTGGGCACAGGAGGAGGCCCAGGTGGCGGCCTTCAAGGAGCAGCACA
This sequence comes from Hydrochoerus hydrochaeris, assembly GCA_004027455.1. Classification (NCBI taxonomy): domain Eukaryota; kingdom Metazoa; phylum Chordata; class Mammalia; order Rodentia; family Hydrochaeridae; genus Hydrochoerus; species Hydrochoerus hydrochaeris. The sequence goes on from PVLA01002475.1 coordinate 117,358, forward strand.
TCTACCCCACCATCATCAGCACCGAGCGGCATGAGCACTCCATGGCCCAGTGGCTCAGCACCCTGCCCGTCCACGACTTCAGTGCCACCGCACTTGCTGCCAGTGCTGCTGCCACGGGCTCTGGCACCCAGGTAGGGCTGGGTCTCCAGGTGCTGCCACGGTGGGGTGGGGTCTGCTCACACAACCACATACCCCAATCTCTGTCCTGGCTCCTGCTCCATTGTCCATTTTTTTCTTTTAGTTTTTATTTTTTTGAAGTTGAGGCTGATCGTCAACTCATGGCAATCCTCCCACCTCAGCCTCCAGAGGTGGGATCACAGGCGTGTACCACCATGCCTGGTCCCATTGCCAGTATGTTAGAATGAGAAAGGTACAGACTCCAGGCAGGGCCTGGTAATGGGGTGACGACTCACGGCAGTGTCCCCAGGTGGGACAGTGCTGGCCCTACAGTCCTTCCTGTCTCCCTGTCCTGTAGGACCCCGGCCCCGTGGATGGCAGTGACCAGGACACAGACTGAGCCCCTGGGACTGCAAGCACCTCTTGACTCCAGAGCCAAGGATTCTGGGCCTGCCTGTCAAGTCAGCTGCGCAACCTCAGGACCAGGCCATCTGTCACAGGACAGCCTGCCTTACCCATCGGCACATCTGTGTGGGCCTTGGTGGCCCAGGCTGGCCTCCAACTTGCAGTGATCCTCCTGTCTCAGCCTCCTGAGTGCTGAGGTTTTCTTATTAAATATATATGTTTACTTAGCTTTTCCTTTTTCTTGTGTTTTGTTTTTTTTTTTTTTGTCAAGAGGCTGGAACACTGCAGGAACACAAGGCAGGCTCACAAAACAGGAGGCTGAGGTGGGGCCAGGTGACAGTGGGTGGGGGCACTGGGGTGCCCACTGCTCCCCATTCCCTGTCCATGGAGCCCGGATGCAGGCTGTGCTTCTGCCCCAACCCCGTGCCCCCTCCCACCTCTGCACTTTGGTCCTTGGTCCCTGCCAGCCTCATCTTCCACTGCCAAGGCACCTTCCTCACTCTCAAGTTCAGGTTGGGCCTGCTTCCCCCTCAGCCTGCGCTGTTCTTTTAAACATCTTTCCTTTTGAGACTTGTTTTTGCTGTGCTGCCCAGAATGGCCCTGACCTATAGGTCCTCCTGCCTCAGTCTCTGGAGCAGCTGGGACAATGGGCCAGCCTGCATGCTTGTGAAAAACACTGGTTTTGCACTTTTTTTGAGACAGGGTTTTACTATGCAATCCAGGCTGACCTTAAATACATGGCAGTCTTTCTGCCTTAGCCACCAGAATGCTGGGATTACAGGTGTGTGCCACCATGCCTGGGTACACTTATTTTCAAACAATGATTTTTTAAAAATTCAGGTATAAAAGCCGGGCATGGTGGTGCATTCCTATAATCCCAGCACTTGGGACACTTGAGGCAAGAGGATGCTTGCAAGTTTGAGACCAGCCTGGGCTACAAAGTGAGCCCAAGGCCAGCCTGAAATGCACAATGACCCTGTCTCAAAAAGTCAAAAATCAAAATCAGGGCCAGGGCATGAGGTTGTGAGTTCGATCGCCGGTACCAAAAAAACAAAACAAAGTTAATTTTTTGTGTAGCACAAGATTCACACTTTTGGGCTGGGGATTTAGCTCAGTGGCATAAGTGCCTGCCTTCCAAGCATGCAGTTGCGAGTTCGATCCCCTGTACTGATAAAAAAAAAAAAAATTACAAGAACACTTTTTTTTTCTTGGAGATGGGTGTCCCTACGTATGCTAGGCTGGCCTTAAATTCACAGCAGTCCTCCTCACTCAGTCTTCCTAGTGTTGGGGTTACAGGTGTGCTGGCCACATCAGGTTTAAAAGTCACATTTTTAAAGTGTCAAATTCAATAACTGGGTGTCCTGGCACCACCTGTAATTCCAGGAGTTTGGGAGGCTGAGACAGGAGGATACTACAAGTTAACCAAAGACTGGGGATGTGGCTCAGTGCAAAGGCCCTGGGTTCAATCCCCAGAACCGTAAGAGTGTACAGTCGTGGCTTTTTAGTAAACTCATGAAACTGCAAACATCACACTTGCGGGCACGCCCTGGGCCCCTGTGGGTCCGCCTTTGTAGCACGTGGTCTTCTGCGTGTGGCTCTTCCCTCAGTTGCTCTCCAGACTCAGGGTGGCGTGACAGGACTCTGCCCCCTTCCTGGCTGAGTAGTACTCCGCTGCATGCTATGCCAGTTCCCGACTTTCCTTTGCGCGCGTGGGTGTCTGGGTTTCGCACCCCGGGGCCTGCGAACATGCTGTCGAGATCTTGTGGTCCCGAGGCGCTGCTGACAGCTGCTGACGGTCTTTGCTCCCCCGATGTGCAGTGACTGCTGGTCCTGTCGCCGCTCCCGCGTCTGCACCCCAGGCCTCCACCCAGCCTCCCGAGCGGCCGCCACGGACCTACACCGTGCGACCCCTGGATACCTTCCGCTTGCGCTGCCTGAGTCCACCCAAGTCTGCCGCCTGAGCCAGGCACAGGCTCGGAGTCCAGCCAGCTCCCTCCCCTCCAGCTCCCCTCCAGCTCCGCCTTGCGGCCTCGCGGTCTTTCAGCCCCGCCTCGGCTAGGGCCCCACAGCGCCCAGGCTGAGTGGCGTCTGGCGCCCTCTCGCGGTAGGAGGCCGCACTAGGGCATCGCGCGTCCCTCTCGCTTGCCGTAGCCGCTGCGCTGCCGCTTCCTGCGCCCGGACCCGGATGCGCCGAGCGGCTGAGGCGCGCTCGAGCCTCCCGCCGTCCCGACGCGGCGGAGCACGGCCTGGAGGCCACGGTGAGTGGCGGCGGCGGCGGCCGCAGGGCGGTGTCTGGGCGTCGGGCCGGGGCGGGCGGGCTTTCGCGGCGGCCCCTCAGCGCGGCTGCCGGGTCGCGTCGGGAGCAGGCCGCGGCGGCGCTTTGTGGCGGGCGGCGGGGCCGGGTCCAGGCGCCTCTGTTCTCAGTGGCCGGGACCGGCGCCAGGAGGTGGCTCTTGGTTTCTGCGGGACCCGCGCGCTGTGCCCGGCTCGGGTATGACGCCACGGGCGGTGGTTTGCGCGCTGGTTTGGGTGCGGGTCTCGCTGTGCCGCCGTCCCGGACTCGAGCGCCCTTCCCGCTTCGGCCTCTCGCGCCGCCGCCTCCCCGGGCGAGAGGACGCAGCCGGATCGCAGCGGGGCCTGTGCGGGCCCAGATCCTGCGCCGGGCCCTCGGGTCCCTGTGTGGTCGCCCGCGGGCCCACTTCAGCGCAACCCTGACCCTCGCCGCCCGGCCCAGCGCCCAGCGCCCAGGCCGGCTCCTCGCCCGGGCTTGCAGCCTGGCGTCCTTCGCGCTGCTCGCTACTCTCGGGGCCGGGGGTGTGGCGCCGCGGTGCGGCTTCCCCGGGGAGGCCTCGCGCTCCATCCCAGTCCTGCAGAAAAACACGCAAAACAAAAACTGAAATGCACGGGTCTCGCGATGGGGCCCCGGGTATTCAGCGCTTGCCGCTGCGTCCTCAGAGCCCCTGCCGCCGCTGCGGGAGGTGCGGGTCCTAGCTCTTCCGCTCAGAGCCCTCCGGCCTGCCGTGCAGTGGCTCCTTGGCGCCGCCTCGCGGCTCCTGTCTCCACCCCCGGCTCGCTTTGCCTCTGCCGGCACCCTGTCCCGGGGGTGTCCTCCGTGCCGTGCGGCGTTCCTTCTGCTTTGTCGCGTTTAGAACCCGTCGTATGTGACCGGATTTTCCCACTCCTTCGGCTCTGTTACATTCTCAGTGAGTCAGTCTCGGTCGTAGTGAGTGCTCAACTGATATCTGTTGTGTAAGAAAATTAGTGAAAGCCTGGCGTGATGGTACACTCCTGTAATCCCAGCACTCGGGAGGCTGAGGCAGGAGGATTGTTGCACGTTCAAGACCAGCCTGGGCTACAAAGTGAGCTCAAGGCCTGCCTGAACTGCATAGCAAGACCTTGTCTCAAAAAGACAAAAGAAAAAACGATTTCCAGGTGGATTTGGTAGGAACCTCGGCGTACTATGGTTGGTACAGATGGGTACAGATGAGTCTAGTTTCTGAGTGTGTGCGCGTGCGTGTGCGTGTGTTTGAGACAAGGTTTCGCTATGCAATTGAGGCTGGCTTGAAACTGTTTGGTTTTGCTTAGTTTTGTTTTGTCTGTGTGTTTTGTCTTTTTGAGACACCTGATGTGCTCTTGAGTTAGAAGCCTATGTGGAAGGCCAGGACTGTCCCACTGGGGGCGTGTCTGAGGGGAAATGGTGAGGAGCATGTGGTCCAGCTGAAGGTGTAGTGCTTGCATAGTTGGAGGAAGGACTGAGCTGCTGGGCCCCTGTTCCTCTCATCCTGGGGTGTGGATTTGTAAGCTTGGTGTCCCACCCAGGACACATGGACCAGCCCCAGGTTTGTCCATTGTCCTGTTTCCTCACACACAGATTTCCCATCATCTTCTTGTACCCTCAGCCCCTGTCATTATGTTTTAGTCATTTTGCCTGGAAGGTCTCCATCCTTGTCTGTCCAGCTCATTTGCCAGGGCCCACAACTAGAAGCAGACTGTTTCCTTCCCACTGAGACTCTGGTTTGTTTTAGGGCTGGTAACACTGCGTGGTTGGTGCCCAGTTGCAGGGTAAACCTATGTGTCTGGTGGGGCTTTTTGGTCTGGACAAGGTGAAAGAGTGGTGGGCCAGCCTGGGCTTCCCTCCTCAGCCCCGTCCAGTGGAGCTCATGTACCTGTTGCCTCTGGAGCAATCTTTCTACCGCCTTCTTGTGAATGTAGCATCCTTTGGCCAAGATGCAGAACCCAGACCCCTCCATAGTTTCTGCCTCATTTCCAATCATTGGATATTTTGTTGTAAAAATAAATCTTAAAATCATGTATGTTGGTGCAAGAGCAGGTTTTTGCATAGCTTCACTTTATCACCTTAGGTTGTAAGACATTGAAAACATATAATAGTATTTCTTTGGCATTGAATGAGAATTTTGACAAATGCTGTGTAATTTTACTACCATCAGGCTAAAAACGGTTCCTCATTCCCCAAATTGCCCTCTTACTCAGCAGTTCCCTCTCCCACTAACCCTTGGCACTGTAGCTGTTTGGCTTCTTTGGGCACAGGGTATGACAGTGCTACCTAGGCTGCTGAGTGACAGTAGTTTGTTGCTTTCATTGTAGTAGTGGTCCAGGGCTTGGATATGGCCCATATGTGTAATTTGTTCATCCACTTTGAATGATGTGCAAGCAATGCAGAGGTCTACAGAGACTCCAGGGTACCTCTTCCATTTCTCCTTCCATGTGACCTCCTCTGTAGGACCAACCAGTTTTTAGCAGGTTTCTTTCTGTACTTCAGCAAATGCGTTCTGGGTGAGGGTGATATCCCTTGAGAAAGTGAAAATCAGTCCTTGGGAGAAAGCAGAAGAATCTTAGGTGATCCACGGTGGTTTGTTTCTCAGTGTTGTTACAACTTCATGGAGAGGGTGATTAGAAAAACTAGAAACATTCCTGAGGAAACAGTGGTGAAAAAGGCAGGAAGAACTGAATATTGCAGTGGGAACTGAGAGGCACTGTGGGTAGTGCTGAAGTGCTCTTCAGTTTTCCTGTGCTTCACTCCAAGCTGAAGAGGATCCTTCTCGGTCTGGAGGAGGAATGGGCTTTGGTCCATGAGGTTAAGGGGTCAAAAAGTGTTTTTATGTTTTTTGGAGGGTGGTGGTGACAGGAATGCGACCCAGGGCCTTGTGCATGCTAGGCAAATGCTCTACCGCTAACCTATATCCTCAGCCCCACACCTCATGATTTTAGACCTTGGGCCTATAGCTTTTTTTTTTCCCTTCCCCACATTTTTATTAGTTCATATTAGTTACTACGGAATAATTGTTTTTTTGGGGGGGGATATTATAGTGCATGTATATAACATACTTTAACTCCCCACAACCCCGAACCATGTCACCCTACAGTTTCACCTTGGGGGGGGGGTGCTTTGAATGTGTATAGTGTTTTGTTTTGTTTTTTTGAAACAGGGTCTCATTGTGTAGCCCACTCTGTCCTCAAACTCACAATGATCCTTCTGCTTCAGCCTCTGAGTGCTGGGATTGCAGGTGTGTGCCACTGGGCTACATGGTGTATTTTGATCGTATTCACCCTCTATTGCCCACCCTTAACCCCCATAGCCTGTTAATTAGCTCAGAAGGAACACTGAAGAACTTAGTCCAGGCCATTCTGTTGTCCTCAATACCATCTGTTAGGTCAAGTTCTGTGATAATAAGTGGTGTAATTCTGTAATTCACTGTCACCCAACTTTCAGCATTTGGAACCCATGTATTTCAGGAACTGGTATGGAACCTTGGTACAATGTTTTGTTAGTATGTAGCTCTTGGTACAATGTTTTGTTAGTTGTGTTGAGCTCTTAAGCTTGCTGATATGCAGCATCTGGTCCTATCATCTTATTTGTTTGTTTGTTTGTTTATGTATTTCTTTATTTATTGGATGCAGAGTGTCACTGTATAGTTCATGCTGCCCCTGAACTCACTATATGTAACCCAGGCTGACCTCAAACTTGCAGAGATCTTGCCTCAGCCTCCTGTGTGCTTGGATTACAGTCACCATGCTTGGCTCTGGTTCTACCATCTTATACAGAATTTTTGTTGTTGTTGTTGTTTGTTTATTTTGTTTTTGTTTAGGGCCTTGCTATGTCCGGACTCATCTTGAACTTACTATGTAGCCCAGGCTGGCCTCAGTCTATCTGATACTCCTGCCTCGGCCTCCCAACTATTGGGATTACAGAGGTGCACCACCGTTTCCAACGTTTCTTTTTTTTAAGGAAAACTTTCAAAGATACACACAAATGAATAGAATTTTATTATGAACACTGCCTATTTTGCTTAAGAAAAGTCTAAACACTGCCCATCCCTGCTTTATCACACATCCACCTTTTTTTCTTTTTTTTTTAGCAGGAGTGGGGTTGAACTCTGGCTTTCTCGCTAAGCTATATTTAACGTTTTATTTTGAAACCAGGTCTTGCGAAGTCGTAAAGTTGCCCAGGCTGGGTTTGAATTTGCAGTCCTCCTGCCTCAATCTCTCATAGTGCTGGAATTACTGGCATATGCCACCACAGTGGGACTACCCAACTTTTGAAAAATATTCTGACACAGTAGAAAGTGAAATTGTTTTAAATGTTTAAGCTTGGGCCAGGGATTTAGCTTAGTGGTGTAAGTGCCTGCCTGACAAGTGAAATAAATCTTGAGTTCGATCTGCGGTACCAAAAATAAATTAATAAATAAATAAACAAATGTTTATGCTTGTTTGCTTTAAATTTCCTCAGTCAGAGATGGTTACCCTATTGTTTGGTGTCAGATTTCTTTCCAGGAATGCAGGGAGGGTTCTAAAGCAGCTCTGAGGATGAAGCTGCATGTGGGGAAAGGCAGGGAGGGTTTCCTGTGGCTGGCCCTGGTTATGGGGTGGTGGAGGGCAAGGCCTTGAGGTGTAGTTGCCAGTGCCGTGCTGCAGGGGTTCAGTCCCTGGCCTGGCTCTCCCTGGGTAGGTTTCACATGAAGTGGGACTGTGGTGGCCCAATACCAGCCATCAATACTGAGAACAGCAGCTGGGAGCCCCAGACCCCCGTTGGGCTAATGGGAACACCGTTCTTCTGGTGAATTTTATCCCTTTTGCCTTGCTTGACACAATGAGATATCATCTAGCCTCATTAGACTTGCTGTTACCCAAAAAGCAAAACAGACAAAAAACCTTGAAAAATCAAATGCTGGTTAAGGTTTGGAGATACGGAAACGCCAGTGCATCCTTAGTGGGAATATAAAGTAGTATGGTCACTATGGAGCATGGTGTTAGAGGCTCCTCAAAAAACTAAAAATGGAGCTAGGCTTGGTGGAGCATGTCTGTAATCCCAGCATTCTGGGGCGCTTAGACAAGAGGATTGCAAGTTTGACCTCAGCCTGGCAATTAGCAGCTTCATGAGACCCCGTCTCAGAGAAGAAGCTGGAGTTGTAGCTCATTGTGAAGACCCTGAGTTCAGTCCCCATTACTGCCCCAAACAAACAAAAACAAAACAACTGCAAATGGAGGTTGAGGCTGGGGGTTTAGCTCAGTGGCGTAAGTGCCTGCCTGGCCAGTGCGAGGGCATGAATTTGATCTCCAGAACCAAATAGGGGTTGGGGCTGCAGCTCAGTGGTAGAGTGCTTGTCATGCATGAAGTCCTGGGTTCCATCTCTGGCACCACAAAATGGTAACAAAAACTAAACTGAACTTCAAAGTGGAAGTGCCACATGATCCAGCAAACCCTCGCTTGAGTTATATCCAAAGGAAATGAAGTCAGTATATTAAAGAGAAACCTGCAAACCCATGTTTATTGTGATGGTAATCAACCATAACCAACATATGGAATCCAGTTCAGGTACCTATTAGTGGGCAAATGGATAAAGAAAGACGGAGACAGACAGAGACAGACTGTTTCTATAGTGGAGTATTACTCAACCATAAAGAAGAATGAAATCCTGTCTTCTGCACAGTGAATGGGACACAACAGAGCCAGGGACTCTCCCTGGGCCTTGGCTTGGTACCAGTTATGGCCTGTTGGGAGCCAACCCCACAACAGGAAGTGTCAGCAGGCTAGCAGTCAAGCTTTGTCTGTACTCAGCCGCTTCCAGCTCCTCATCCTGCTGTCTCACAGTGCCACTTGTGCCCCACCTCCTGCACAGCTCTTGCTGTCGCCTGTGCTTGCAAAGATCTAGGTTTTACTTCCCTGTGAGAATCTGATGCCTGAGGGTCTGGGGCACAGCTGAGGCAGTGATCCTAGCTTGCTGGGAGCAGCTGCAGACACAGGTGAACATGAGCAGAGAGATGTCACCGCACAGAGACAGTAAGTCAGTCGTGTGCAGACTCCTCAAGAGCATGTCAGGGAATGGTGCCTGTAGCAGCTTTAAGTCAGGGGCTGACCCTTATTTTAGTCCACATGTGGTCCTCCTGGTATTTCACTTAGTATTTCTGTCTGTGCTTCTGTCCACAAGGTGTGCTTGTCTTAGTCACAGTTTTGGGAACCCACAAGCTAACCCTGACCAAAATAAGAAAAAACATCACTGGAGAGCTTCTCAGGAGGGGGAAAGGCTCAATGAGACAGCAGAAGATTCTGATACTGTAACAAAAAGAAGCTGTGTTTACAGGAAAACAGCACCAAGAGGCCTCCTAAATTCCAGCTCACTGCTACAAGTGGCTTAGGTGCTCTCAGCTCGCTTTGTGTAGTGCCTGGTGACCACCTCTGTGGGAAGCTGAGAAAGCTTCAGCACTGTTCACCACAGGGAGACCAAGTGCCTTGCACCAAAATAAAAGGCTTTGGAGTTTTCCAAAAGAAAAATGTGAACCCAAGAAGAGATGCGGCCACCATCGAATGTGCCTGACCGAGGGCGTCGGTCTGGCTGGCCGCCATGTTGTTAAAGCCAGGAAGCCTTTGCTATGGGTGAGGAGCTGGCCTTGCCTTCTGCCCAGGACATGTGCCAGAAACTCTGAGGAGGGGCTGCTGTTCAGAGGCCACACGTGTTCCTCTATCAGCATCACAGTCGTCGCTAGAGGATTGATGGACCTGCATGGGACAGTGAGGCACCCTTATGAGGGCTCACAAGTCCCCATGACCCATAGCCCAGGTTGACGAGTCTTCAGTGTGACCAACGAGGCAGCAATGCTTGTCTCTGTGCAGTGGAGTTTTTAGGAGGAGTTGCACGAGGATGTGTCATGTGCGCTTCTCTGACCAGCCAACACTACAGCTGTGGGACTCTTCAAATCTCTGAGCCACTACGCAGCAAGAGAGCAGGAGTGGTCACTTTGTGTTGGTCTGTGTGTTGGCAGAGCAGCTGCCGTGACTGCAGAGCCTTCTGGTTCCAGGGTTGAGGAGGTGGCTTCCGAATGTGAATCCTTGTATTGTGTTGTCCATATGGCTGAAATAGTGCCTTGCTGAAAAATCCCAACTGGATTTAATAGGGTCTTGCAGGATGTAATTAAGAGGATCGAGCACATTAAAATATGTACTCTTAATTCATGTCAGTTGGCATAGCTCTGTGAGGAGATGGATGCAGAGTGCGTGGGTATCCTCTTACACAGAAGTCAGGTTGCTTTGCAGAGGTAAATCCCTAGCCAGAGGTCCTGAGTCAGGAGAGCTGCTCCAGAGATTTCTTTTCAACAAGTGGCCACCCTGGCAGTGTATTTCAGTGATGTGGAATGAGTTACAAAACTTTAACTTCTGTGACATGTTCTACCTGCTCAGCAAATTCAGGCTGTCACTTAGGGGAGAATGACAACTGTGTGCAAGTTGTCAGATAAAGTGGCTGCAGTCAGACCTAAATGGGAACTGTGAGGGCGACGAGTGAGCACTGGGAATTTCTGGCACGTTTCAGACATTTTCAGAGACTTCAAGAGAGACGTCGGGCCAGACTATCTTTCTCCCAGCTGGTGCATGATCGATCACCCATCAGCTCTCAGGAGAGTTTGAGCATTTTACCCCTCAGGCTCAAAAGAAAGACCCCTGAACTGGGAAGGAGAAAGGGTCTGCAACCCACTTATGAGTGAGCCTGGCAAATCGACTTTGTTGGGGCTGGAAGAGAAGCAGCTGCTGGAGAGTGTGGAGGAAGTGGCCTGTTGTATTTGCAATCTGGCCTTTTGGCACATGCCTGTAACTCCAGCACTTGGGAGGCTGAGATAGGAGAATTGTTGCAGATTCAAGGCCAGCTTGTGCTACACAGTTGAAACCCTGTCTCAAAAAATCAGTAAAAAGTATGCTTGAGAAAATTTCAAATCTCTGTATGTTCTGAATTAAAGTCAAAGGGTAATATCCTGAGATTGCCACAAAAACACTGAAAAACTTGCTTCTGTTTCCATCCAGTCTTGGTGATGCAGGGTTTTCTGCAGTGCCGGGTACTAAATTGAGATTACAGAGTAGATTAGGCATAAGTAACACACTTTTCAGTGTCACCGTCCCTCTTCATTCACCGAGTAGCAGGAATACAGGCTCCAGGCTTCTGATTCTGCATTGTGAACTCCCTCCCCCATTGTCTTCCATGAAAACTGGTCTTTGGTGCCAAAAAAGGGTGGGAACTGCTGCTACAGAGAACATAAGTGAGATAAGCGAGACATAGTTGAGGCATAGTCTCACTCTCCTTGTAGAATCTAGAACAATGATCTCATGAAAGCCCAGAGGAGCACAGTGTTGTCTGGAGATGAGGGGCTTAGCGAGAGGAGCAGCAAGACCTAGTTCTGGGATAGCTCATCTGCAGCAGGATGGGGTGCCTTTCAGAGTAACCATTAGAGAGGGTGTGCATGTTCTGATCACCTTCAAGTGATCGTCACACCTGTACCATAAGTCTGCACAAGTGCTGTGTGTCAGAATGCGGAGTTAAGAGTAAGACACATAGTCAGTTGAAAACCTTGCTTAGTCTTGAGTACATGCTGCTCCTGTTGGACTACCAACATCTTATTTTTTAGAAACTTTCAGATAAAATTTTTCTGTTAGAAAAATAAGTACAACTGTAAAACTCACTGAAGTCTGAAATTTTTGTTAAAAAACCAAGGTATAATTCACTTACAGTAAAAATTTGTAGTCTTTACTCTAGAGCTCTGCTATTTTGATGTACACTTTTCATCCTAGCATAATCATGGTTAGGAGTCAAGCTGTAGAAATAGCCTCCTGCTTCTTTCAGGTCTTCCCTGCCCTGTTCTGCCCTAATCTCTGGCCCTGTGGTTTTGCCTTTTCCAGAATGTCCTGCCAGTGACCATGGGCGTGGTCTGAGCTGGACGGCTGGTGAGACCCCTGTGCCTGTGTTCCCTGTGCTGTGGTGGCAGTAGCTGGGCCCATTGTGTGGCTTTACCACAGTTCGTCAGCTGGAGGTTAGTATTAACAATTTGATGTGTCTCAGTGGACTCTTAATTGATAATTTTTACATTAATAGTGATAAACCTGTACAATTAATATTCTGTTTTTCTTAATAATATATGTGACCAAGCTAGGTATGGTAGTGCATATCTATATCTCAGGTCTCTGGAAGGCTGGGGCAGGAGGATTGCAAATTGGACTCCAGTTGGGCAATTTAGTGAACCTGTGTCTCAGGAAAAAAAAAAAAAAAAGGAAGCCTGGCAAGTGTGAGGTTGTGTTTGATCCCTGGTACAAAAACAATCCAAAACAAAACAAAAGGCTGAGAATGTAGCTTAATGTGAACATTCTAGATTCAAGGCCCAGCATGGGGATGGGGGCATCTGTTTGGGGATTATAGTGCATGCCTATGATCCCAGAGGCTGAGGCAGGAGGATCATGAATTAAAGGGCAGCCTGGATTACATATCAAGTTCAAAACCAGCCTGGACTACACAGCAGGAGTCTTGAAAAATAAAACCAGAAATGCAAACACTTTCCATCTTTATTACATATTCTCCATTTGGAACAGTGATGGTGAGCCTGTGGCAACAGGCTATTATCCCTGAAAGCTCCAGAAGGTTCACCATCACTGATCCAGAACTTGAACACTGAGTATTTCTGATTATACCTTTGACCTTTTTCCCCCTCATCAGTACTGATAACTAAATCCACAGTTCTCACACTGAGCCACATCCCTAGCGCCCCCCCCCCCCATTTTCCCCGTCTTTTTGACACAGGGGTCTCACCATGCAGTTCAGGCAGGCCTTGAGCTCACTTTGTAGCCCAGGCTGGTCTAGAATTTGCAATGTTCCTCCTGCCTCAGCCTCTTGAGTGCTGGGATTACAGGCAGGCACCACCACACCTGGCTTCCCCAGCCCTTTTTATTTTATACTTTGAGACAAGATCTTGCTAAATTCCCCAGGCTGGGTTTAAACTCAGTCTTCCTGCCTTAGCTTCCCAAGTACTGGGATTATCGGTGTATACCACACTTGGCTATGCATTGCATTTTTAATTGGTGAACTAACCTACCTAGGGTAGACTTTCAGGAGTAGGATTATTGAGTCAAAGGTGATGGGGTCATTTTGATTCCCCACACTTCCCTACTGCTGTCTGTGTCTGTTTTTGAGTTGTGAGTTCCTGACTCCCCACCCTGCCTCCCAGGCATCTCAGCAGCATGAAGAGGTCTAGTGCTAGACATCTTGCTCATGGCGGGTTGAAAAAATAGTTTGCTTTGTGTTTATTAGTGGCAAGTGGAAGAGACCCAAATACTCTGAGCTCTTTTCTTTTCTTTTTGAACTCATTATGTAGCCCAGGCAGGCCTCAAATGTATAGCAGTCCTCCTGCCTCAGCGTCTCGATTGCTGGGATTCTAGGTGTGCATCTCCAAGCCTGGTTGAACTGTTAACCTCATTGATATTGTTCTCATTTTGCAGATTGTCTCTTCCAGTCTGTTTTCTAATGGAGTTAGTGTTTTTGTCAGCTTCTTGAGTGCTTTCTGTTGTGCTGGTGACAGCTCTCTCCAACTCTTACTCTCCATGTCTTTTCTTTTCTTTTTTTTTTTTTTTTTTTTTTTTGCTTTTTGAGACAGGGTCTCACCATGCAGTTCAGACTGGCCTTGAGCTCACTTTGTAGCCCAGTCTGGTATTGAACTCGCAACAATCCTCCTGCCTCAGCCTCCTGAGTGCTGGAATTACAGGCGTGAGCCAACACACCTGGCTTCTTCTCTTTTCTGTCTTTTTTTGAGACAGGGTCTCGCTATGCAGTTCAGGCTGGCCTTGAGCTCACTTTGTAGCCCAGGCTGGTCTCGAACTCAAAACAGTCCTCTTGCCTCAGCCTCCCAAGTGCTGGGATTGCAGGCGTGAGCCACCACGCCTGGTTTCTATATCTTTTCTAAAATGTGTGGTATTACATTTCCACGATTTACTTTTGATTTGTTCTTTCCTTCCTTCTTTCTCTTGTGGTGCTTGCTGGGATTGCACCAGTACCTCATACATACTGGGGTGGCACTGTGCTACTGAGCTCTATCTTCAGCCCTTATTCTCTGATTTTTAATATCTAAAACATTCGTCTTTTCAGATATAGCTTATTTATTTTTAATAATGGAAATTGAATTTCCTTCCAAGATTTAGTATTTGCCTTTGTAGTCTTTGTTTTCTTTTTTTAAAAACTGTTCGTAAAAGTTGGAGTATTGGCGTCTAAGAATTCTTCATTTATTTTAAAGTATGACTTGTGGTGAAGTATGTTGAATTTTCTGAATATGTTAGTGACTGAGTGATTTGTGCTCAATCTAGAACAGTGCAGAATATTAGAGGAGGCAAGGTAGACAAGGAAAGAGTTTAATAAGCGGGGAGGGCACAGAGGGAGTCACCACAAGGAAGGCTGTGGCTGCTCTCCCTGCAGACTAAGGGCAGGTTCTGCCTGATATAGCCTCTGATGGGGGAAGGGCTCTAGTAGCTGGTGTGAGCTGATTTATTTTGTGAGTGCAGGGGATTGGGTGAACCTTTACATTCCTGAGCTTTGGCAGACTTTTGGGAGGGAGAAGCCATAGGGACTTCTGGGAAGAAGGAGGTATGCATTACCAGGACACAGCTTTGAACCACTGCCATGATGATTGTGCTGTCTCTCAGACAGGGAACATAACAATTAGTACATTGTAACATTTTGTCCCCAGTTTTTACTTTCCTCTTGTTTTGTGAATGATTTTAATTATTTATTACTGCATATATGTGATACATAGTGGACACATTTATTGTGGAGGATTGATACATGGACATGTTGCATCTTAAAGAACCATATGTGTGAGTTTCTTCTCCCACTTATGGCCTTGACACCCTGGGGTGTTCTCCATGTAACCCCAGTCTCACCTGTGTGCGACTGCTCTGTCTTTTCACCTCCCCTCATAACCTTTGCTTTAAAAGGTCAAAGAGGGACTGTCGTCGCAGAAGGCAGTGACCATGGCCCCACAGCAGCAGGGCACAGTGCTGGGCGCACCTGGGTGGGTGGTGCAGGCTCCCTCTCTGTGCTTCTTCTCTCCCTTCAGTTTGCTGAGCTTGTCTGTATTTTCCACTCGGTCTTTATGGACAAACAGTCCGGTCAGACCATGCCTGCCTTCTCCTGGTTTAAATTCACACTTGTTTGTTATGTGGAATATACTTGTGCACTTATAAATTGTGTAATTTTGATTTCATGCATGTCACAGTTCAACTTGTGATTCGGGACTGCAAGAGCACTATAAATTTTGTTGCTCTTTCAGGCTCTTGATTTCTTTATACCTGGTCCATTTTCTCAAAAGCAGTGATGCCCTTAAGATGTAAAAGGGCTCTGTCTGTCTTAGGGGAGCAAGAGGGTTGGGGTATCAGGAACCGGGAAAGGCGAAGAGCTGGGTGTTCCCGACAGGGCTGGAGTAGCTGTGTGGTAGCACCTGCTCAGCCTGGCACTTGCGGTGCACAGTTCAGTCCCTTTGGGATTCAGGCTCTCTGGCTCTAGTTCTCCTTTGTGGGGGAGTCGTTCCACTTCTCCTGGGGACCTGGTTCTGTGCCAGATGTGGGTTGCCATCTGTCACTGCATTTGCAACATTGTTTTTCATGAGAGAAAAAGACTTCAGTGCTGTGGCCCTGCATAGTGGTTCCCACAACCTGGCCCCATCCCTGCAGAGGCTGTAGAGCTGACCTGACCTGCTGCTGGGTGAATCTCTACCACCTTTCCTTCCTTGGTAGGCCCCTTCTGCACGTTGACCCCTGCTTTGAGGACTGACTGCCCCTTGGTGGGGCTGTCCCCTTTACTGGTAGCTTTCATCCCTGTCCAGGCCAGCTGTCTCTGCTCCATCTCAGGTCTGTCCTCAGGGGCCAGCACAGGCAGCTGCATGGCTCTTTGGGTACCCAAGGCACTGTCAGCCACCTTAGATGAGAGCCCTTTGGTGCTGCAGCTGGATGTAGCGGGATCATGGGACACACAGTGGATGAAGTTCCTTTTGGGCTCAATGTCTTATTCACTGCTAAAACTCTTAGGCTATTACCAAATTACCATTTTGGTCTCATGCTTCTTTATGAGTCCAGCCCAGTGCCACTTTCTTCTCTTGACCTTTTTTCCTTTTGGCATCTTGGGTGGCAGAGGAAAGAGAGAAAAGCAGTCTGTGGGTATGATGTAGGTGACCTCCTGCACATTGGGTTGCATTAGTAAGATGCCCTGTGGTCTGAATCAGATGCCAGTGGGCATTTGGAGTAGCTTCCATAGCTGGCAGGTAGTAATTGTACTAAGTGGTAATCAAGCAATTTTATCTGCTTCCCAGTAACTTGCTTTTAATTTTGATTTCCTAGGAGAATATTACGTGGGATAGCAAAGGGAGGTGATAATGCACCATGGCAGTGGTCCTCAGAATGTCCAGCATCAGCTGCAGAGGTCCAGGTCCTTTACAGGCAGCGAGGAAGAGCAACCGGCTCATCCAAACCTGCCCCCATCCCCTGCGGCACCCTTTGCTCCATCAGCCAGCCCATCTGCGCCCCATTCCCCCGGTTACCAGATACAGCAGCTGATGAGCAGAAGTCCCGTGGCTGGGCAGAACATGAACATCACTCTGCAGAACGTCGGTCCTGTCGTGGGAGGAAACCAGCAGATCACACTGGCCCCACTGCCACTGCCCAGCCCCACCTCGCCAGGCTTCCAGTTCAGTGCGCAGCAGAGGCGGTTTGAGCATGGCTCCCCATCATATATCCAAGTTACCTCCCCCCTGTCCCAGCAGGTCCAGACACAGAGCCCCACTCAGCCCAGCCCGGGCCCTGGGCAGGCCCTGCAGAGTGTTCGTGCCGGGGCCCCGGGCCCAGGGCTGGGCATATGCAGCAGCAGCCCCACTGGAGGCTTTGTGGACGCTAGTGTGCTTGTGAGGCAGATCAATTTGAGCCCATCCAGTGCTGGGCACTTTGTGTTTCAGGAGACGCCAGGGCTTGCCCCAATGGCTCAGGGAGCCCAGGTTCAGCTCCAGCATACAGGGGCTCCCATTGTGGCCCGTGAACGGAGACTTTCCCAACCACATGCGCAGTCGGGAGGCACTATACACCATTTGGGGCCCCAGAGCCCCGCGGCTGCAGGGGGTGCTAGCCTGCAGCCCCTGGCCAGCCCGGGCCACATCACCACAGCAAGCCTGCCACCCCAGATTAGCAGCATCATCCAGGGCCAGTTGATCCAGCAGCAGCAGCAGGCACTGCAGGGACAGCCACTGAGCAGACCTATGGGATTCGAGAGGGCTCCTGGCATGCTGCTTCCTGGGGTCGGGGGGCCCTCTGCATTCGGTATGACGTCCCCTCCACCACCCACCAGCCCGTCCAGAACTACCATGCCCCCGGGCCTTTCCAGCCTACCCCTCACATCTTCGGGCAGTTCAGGAGTGAAGAAGGCACCCAAGAAGCTGGAGGAGATCCCTCCGGCCTCCCAGGAAATGGCGCAGATGCGGAAGCAGTGCCTGGACTACCACTACAAGGAGATGGAGGTGCTCAGGGAGGCCTTCAAGGAGTATCTGATTGAACTGTTTTTCTTGCAACATCTTCAGGGGAACATGATGGATTTCCTAGCCTTTAAGAAGAAGCATTATGCCCCGTTGCAAGCTTATCTTAGGCAGAACGATTTGGACATTGAGGAGGAAGATGAGGAAGAGGAGGAGGAGGAAGAAAAATCTGAGGTTATCAATGATGAGGTAAGAAACGACAGCTTAATAGTGTAGAGGATCTAAGTGAAGTAAATTAGAATTATGCAGCAGTAAGTTGAAAAGTAATTCTTAAACCTGGAGTGTTACACAGATTTTGGGCTCATCAGGGTCTGATAGAGGAGTAAGGTGGAATATGTGTTTTCCTTCCTACGTTGAAAGGAAAAGCTGTTCCTATACAGCTGTGTTGGAAAGAGGGTGTACAAGGGGGAGGTGACTGGTGCCATCTCAGCACCAGGTGCTATCACTGGGAGCCAGGGCCTGAATCGGGGCCAAGACTAGTCAGTGTGGCCAGTTTTTCCCTTTGTCTGGGTTTGTGAATCCAGCAAACACTGGTGGCTCTCCCCAGCCCAGGCAGGAAGGTTCTGCTGAAGCACGTGGTTTCCAAGTTTCACATAGTACTTGTGTAGCTCTGTCCATAAAAGCTGCCAGTGTAGTTTTTAACAAGGAGTTTAAATCAGCTCAAATCATAAATCACTAAGCATATTTTTGTGAGATTTTATCTATTTATTTACTTATTTCCTTTTCCAGTGCCAGGGATCAAACGCAGGGCCTTCAGTCTGAGCTATATTCCTAGGACTTGTTTATTTTTTGAGACAAGGTCTCACTAAGCTGCTCAGGCTAGGCTTGAACTTAGATTTCTCTTGCCTCAGTTTCCCAGAGTGCTGGCATTACAGGTATCTGTCATCACACTTGGATTTATATGAGATCTTCATAATTAAAAGAATAGTTACTGTGGCAAAGAAATGAAAAATTTCTCCATTGTTAGAAGTAGTTTTTTAGGTTTGAGATCATATTTTAAATCCACACTTCTGCAAAGGTCTGTTAAGTCATACTTAAGATAGACTCTTTTAAAGATAGTTTATGTTTTGGTGTTTGGAATAGGTACACAGTAAATCCTACCCGTAGTCATTCCTGAGGTCCTCTTATTTGTGCTTCCTCATACCAGGGTGACAGAGAATTGTACTGTAATGCACTGTATTTTGTGCCTTTGTGTTGTGTAGTGTATACTATGTTGGTGGAGCTTATTTTGTTTTATGATAGACCTCAAACAGTTTAAATCTTTGTCAGCCCTTGTGCAAAGAAACCAGCTTTTGGTGAGCAAAAGCTTGTCTCTCTGCTCCAGCGTCCTGACATCTATGGATGTATCTGTGGCTTTGCCATTCGTGTCTTCTTTAGTACCCTTCCTGGGATGGACAGTGAAATTCAGTTCTTTGATGTTTATACCACTGTTGTCTGTTGGCTCAGTCACCTTATCTGTATGTGGGAAAAAAGTAAATCCCTTCACAGCTTCCTGCTGCAGTAGACCTTCGCCTTGCGACCCAGTGGGGTAATAACAGTGCTGTGGTGAGATAGCCTGGGGAGCTGCAGGGCTTTGTTACCGAGTCTGCCATTCCCGCTTTAAAGTTTGAAGGTTCAGAATCTAGGATGTTCCCTTTGACCTAAACTGGAGTTCCTGAAGATTGGCAGTTGTTATATTATAAATCTGTCAGTTCAGGGCCCTTTTATGTGATGCAAAAACATTTCTAACACCTGAATCAGTGAGCTGACAGCAATGAAATTCTAACACAATTTTGAGCAGTCTTAAAAATTATGTTGCTTTTTTTCTCAAAATATTTCTCTCAGGTAAAGGTTGTGACAGGCAAGGATGGGCAGACTGGGACTCCTGTTGCTATAGCAACCCAGCTTCCGCCAAAGGTTTCTGCTGCTTTTTCATCCCAGCAGCAACCATTTCAGGTACTTTTCGATGGTTCTAAACTTTAGTCTCATCCCAAACGTTTCCTTCATCCAGATATTTTAAATTTCAATTTACTATTTGCTCTTCGGCATATTTTTTCCAGAGCCCATTCCTTATTTTTAAAAAGTAAAAAAGCCCTCTTGCATATACAGTTATAAAATTGCATGAATCAGTGACCACACAGAGCTTACTGCATTATTTTTTCACATACCTGCAGTGTGGTAGTAGCTTTTAGTGTGCATGTCATCTAATCTGCAAGTCCTGTTAACTGTATGCTTAGGGTTCCTTGTGTGCTGTGTTTAAATGTTCGTTCATTCTTTTGTCTTTTACTGTGTTTTGAGAACAGTGCAAAACAGAACAAGAACAGATATTAGCAGTTGACGACTTGGTGTGTTCCTTAGGTGGAGGCGATGCTGATGTGAAACTGCTTGAGGGTCCCAGGGCCACGGCTTCCCAGTGGAGGCCAGCAAGTGCTTTCCAACAGAGCCAGGATTTAAGATGGTGTCAGAGTTGAGTAGTGCTGGGATGGATCATGCTGGGTTCTTTTTTTTTTTTTTGGTACCAGGGATCAAACTCATGACCTCATACTTGCCAGGCAGGTGCTTTGCCACTGAGCTATATCCCTGACCCTCATGCCAGGTTCTAAAAGCATTTTTATCTTTGGTGATACTTTCAATGTTTTGATTATTTAATTTTGATATAATTTCAAACATATGTACAAGTTGTAATAGGCATACAAGATATTCCTGATACCTACCCTAAAGCCACCAGTTGTTGACTTTGTGCCCCATTTGTACTAGTTTCATTCTCTCATATATACATGTGACATCACATAATTCCCTCTTTTCACTAATTACTTCAACATCTACTAGATAAGGTTGTCACCTTACCTAATTCCAGTATGTGGATCAAAACCAGGACATGTACTGGTCCACAGTGTATGTTCCAGTTCCATCTTTGTTCTAAAGCTCTTGTTATAGTTCTTCCCTCAGCTCAGGACCCTGTCCAGGATCTCATGGGGTTTAGCCTTCATGCCTCTTTGGTCTTTAGTCTGAGCCATTGTCTCAATCTTTGATGACCTTGATGTTTCCCAAGAGTGCAGACCAGCTACTTTGTAAACACTCTGCAGTGTGGGACTGTCTGATACTCACCAGGGCTGTACTCAGTCATTATTTTGAAAGGAATGCCACAGAAGTTATGACGTGGCCATCTGAATGTGTCATATCAAGAGACCATGATGTCACGTCTCATGGCTGATGGTGCTGACCTCTAGCACTTGGCTAAAATGGTGTCCACAAGACCTGTATGGTGGGTAGTCACTTATTCTTTCTTTTCTGACTGATGACACGGTGACACTATGTAAATGTTCCATATCTCACTCAGTGTCATCCCATTACTCATTGATTCTAGTGTCAGTTGATGAGCTGTGTCTGAATTGCTGGCATGGGTTTTGGGTTTTCTACCCTCTATTGTTCTTCGTATGCTTGCTAATCTGCATCTGCTGTAATGATGAGCTTCCTTCTTCCTCCATGTTTATATTCGTTTATGTGTGGATGCTTCATCTGGTAGGTTATGTGTCACTCTAGTATTTGATTGCTTTTATTTAAACTTACTACATTCAGTAAAATTGATTTTTGGTCTGTACTTACATGAGATAGGACCGTGTACTCGCCACCACAAGAGTTAAACACAGAACAACTCTGTCACTCATGCTTGGTCATCCCTGTGGATTCAGCCCTCTCATGCTATCCCTGTGCTCTAGCCTGTGACTGTGCACCCTCTCCAGGCTGGGATGGGGGCTCTACTCTGCGTGGTGCACTGAAGGGCATGTGCTTTGTTGCATTTACCAGATCTTTGGTGCTTCATTGCCTAGGCAAGTTGTGGCTTCTTCATTCTTTCACCTTTTGGAGGATTTTGGGTTGCTTCTATTTAGGATTTATGAGTAAAGCGATTGTAATTGCCTTCATATAGTTTTCTGTGTGAACATGGACTTTGATTTCATTTGCATAAATATATAGGAATTCAATTGCTGGGTTGTGTAAATGCATGTCTGCCTTTGTAGGAAACAGCCAGCTTTTCTAGAGTGCCATGCAGGCTGGTGTCCTGCAGCAGTGTGGCGTTCCTCCTGGTTGTCTTTCTTCCTTGTGGCTGCTTGTCGCCAGGGTTCTGTTTGGGACACATTGATAGGTGTGTCCCAAACCTGTTTCAGTGTGTGTGTTATGTCACTGAGCTTGATGAGTGTCTTTGCTTATAATCTTTGGCTGTTTGTTTTTCATAAAGTATTTGTGTATGGCTCAGTTATTTTTACTGAATTTTATTTTATTGCTGCATTTGAAAGTTTTTTGCATAATATGGGTATTAAGGTTTTCTGTTTTTTTTTTTTTTTTTTTGTACCGGGGATCGTGTTTATGCTGCTGAGCTAAATTCCCGGCCCTATTTTTTGTTTTTTGAGAGTCTTACTGTGCAGTTCAGGCTGGCCTTGAGCTCACTTTGTAGCTCAGGCCAGTTTTGAATTTGCAGGGATCCTCTTGCCTCAGCCTTCTGAGTGCTGGGATTATAGGCATGTGTCACATCTGGCTCTCAAATTTTTGTCAGACATGAAATTTGCAAGTTTTCCTCTAGTCTGTTTTTCTCTCCTCCTTCCTGCTTCAGCCTCCCAAATGCTAAGCTGCAGGTATAGGTTACCATGCTCAGATTTTTTTGTTTTTGTTTTTTTTTTAATTTTGGGATAGAGTCTTCCTAGGCTGCCTGGGCTGGCCTTGAGTTTGTAATCTTCCTGCCTCTGTCTCTCAAGTACCTGGGTATGTGCCATCATGCCTTGCTGGAAGTTTTATAGTTTTACTTTTAGGCTTGTGATCCATTTTCAGTGAAGCTCTGTGTAATGTGACAAATACAGGTAGCAGTTCATGTTTTGCATTTTTTGCACAGTTGTGTCCATGCCATGTCTTGAGAAGACTGTCCTACTCTCTCAATTGACTTTGCATCTCTGCCTTGTCCTCTGCTGGTCTCAGCTGGCCTCTTGCCACTGCTGCTCCATCCTGGTTGCTGTGGCTGCCTGGTCAGCCTTAAGGTGCAGTGTGTTCTCCAGTTTGGTTCTTTCTCAGGACTGCTCTGATCCTTCTGGTTTCTTCTCCCTTGATACAAAGCTCAGAATCAGCTGTGGGTCTCTGCAGGGACCCTGCTGGGGTCTTGGTGAGGACTGCATGCAGCTGTTCACCAGCTTGGGAGAGGTGGTGTCTTGATAGTAACAAATCTGCTGGTTCTTAAATGTGGCCTTCTCTCCACTTGTTTATGTCTTTAATGTCTTTTATCAGTATTTTGTAATTTTCAGGATATTAATCTTATATACATATTTTGTTGGATTTATACTTACATATACCAGTTTTTTGTGGTGCTATAAATAGTACTTAAAATTAAAAAATAATTTCCATTTTGCCAGGCGTGGTGGTGCACACCCGTAATCCCAGCACTCTGGAGGCTGAGGCAGGAGGATCATTGCAAGTTTGAGATGACCCTGGACTATAAAATAAGCTCAAGACCAGCCTGAACTGAGACCCTGTCTCAAAAAGTCAAAAAAAAATTTTTTTTCCACCTGTACGCTGCAAGTATTTAGAAATACAGTGTATTGTTTGAACCTGCATTCTCTAACCTGTCTAAACTCATTGGTGTTAGGAACTGCTGTTTTAGATTCCATGGGATTTCCTGCATAGAGAATTGTGTTAGCAAGGAGACCAGGGCTTGTCTTTCTTTTCCTAGCCATATATCTCTTGTTCTTTCCCCTTGCTTTGCGGCCTGGGCAGGGGCTTCCCCTGTGGCACTGAGGACCAGGGCTGAATGCAGACAGCCAGCCTCCCTATTCTTGGGAGCGTTAGTCCCTTACCAGGATGTGGTGGGAACTGTCGTTTGCACATGTCCTGTATCACCAGTGGTTGTTGCATTTCGTTCATGCTATTTCTGTGCTATCGATGTGATTTATGATTTTTTTTTTTTGAGATAGGGTTTTGCTATATAGTATAGTCTAGGCCAGCCTTGAACTCACTGTGTACTCTAGGCTGGCCTCAAACTCATGATCCTCCTGCCTTAGCCTCCTGAGAGCTGGGACCACAGGTCTGCACCACCATGCCAGTCTTGTGACTTTTCTTTTTCAATGTATAAAAATGGAATCACTTTGAATTGAGGTGTAATTTACAAATGTGAATCGCATAGATCTTCAGAGTTAGATTTGCTAAGCTTTGACAGAGACATGCACCCCTGCCACCCATATGACGGTCATGGTGTCCATCATCACTCTGTTTAGCTTTCCTGGTGCTCCTGGCCAGGCCTTTGCTGCCCAGCCCCTCCCTGCTGTTCTCTTGATACTCATTCTGCTGCTGAAGTTGTCTGTTGTGGACCCGTGGGAGCCCCTTCACGCCAACTCCATTGTGCTTTTGACATGTCTCTATTACTTTATAATGTAAACTACATTAAAATTTATCGTGTATGTGCCTTGATCAAGCTCTGAAATCAGGTCCTGGTTCCATTTTGTGGGGTATAGTAATCTGATTCTATTTATGTACTCATAGTGAGTTTAAATTAAAGACTGGTAGAAAATTTATTAGTAGATCTCTTTCCTAACACCACATGGAGGAATGTTAATATATTAGTGCATTTATAGGTCACATTGATAACATCTGCTTGGGGCAGTGGCAGGCAAGGAGTAGGTATAGACATATCAGAGAGAGATTTGCAGTACAAATGAATTAGTGTGATTTACTGTTACATGTACCAGATTGCCAGACATTAAATTTGGTAGAATATAGTGAGTTGGATCTATGAGATTCTCATTCACTCTATACATTTTTAAATTTTTTGCTGTACTAAGGATGGATCTTAGGGGATCTTTACGACTGAGCTATACCTTCCTATCCTTTTTATTTATTTGTTTTCTGGTCCTGGGGATTGAACTCATGACCTTGTGTTTGCCAGGCAGGGATTGAACTTGCAGTCTTCCTACCTTAGCTTTCTCCAGAGTGCTGGAATTTCAGGTGTGAAACAGCTAAATATCAGAGAATGGAATGGTAGGAGCCAGTTAGCGGAGGAAATAGGAACATGTGGGTCACAGTGTAAAGTTTACAGTTATAAAATGAACAAGTTTGGGATACCTGATATACAAATGGTGACTAGTTGATAATGCTCTATATTTATGCCTGACATTTGCTGAGAGCACTTTTAGTTTCTTATCCAGTAAAAACCAACTCTGAGATAATAGATGTATTAACTTGATTATGGAACTAATTTCAGTACATGTTTATCAGGTCATTGCCGTTATGCTTTGAATACGTACGTCAAAAAAAAAATACATATGTCTCAGAATTTAAAAGAGAGGATGCTAAGGCTTTAGCTCAGTGTGAAGGCCTTCGTCAGTCCCTAGTATCACACCCACCAAGTTTAGCTTTGTCTGTCTGCTGCACCTCATTATAGTTGACCGAACCCACCTTGTCCCCCATAGATGTGTTGCTGAGTAGCCTGGGCTGTGGTTGTGACTTGCCTGTTGCAAATGGGAGCGGGGGCTGCGGGTCCCTCCCCAGACACTGATTTTCTTTCTCGCTGTCATGTGTGTGCTTGAATTAGGGCCACTGGATTGTATGGCAGTTCTATTTTTAATTTTTTTGAGGACCCCCCCGCCATGTTTTTCTGTAATGTCTGTGCAAATTCACATTTCCATCAACTGTGTAAATGCTTACCACAATTTGTGTAGTGAGCCCTTAGTGGGGAAGAGGGTGTAGGAAGTTTTAAAGACATGAATAACATGTTATGTTAT
Organism: Hydrochoerus hydrochaeris; assembly: GCA_004027455.1. Taxonomy (NCBI): domain Eukaryota; kingdom Metazoa; phylum Chordata; class Mammalia; order Rodentia; family Hydrochaeridae; genus Hydrochoerus; species Hydrochoerus hydrochaeris. The sequence continues at coordinate 142,446 of PVLA01002475.1, forward strand.
GTTATGTTATGTTATGTTATGTTATGTTATGTTGTTTTAATTTTTGAGACAGGGTCTTGGTATACAGTTGAGACTGGCCTTGAACTCACTTTGTAGCCCAGGCTGGTCTCGAACTCACAACAATCCTCTTGCCTCAGCCTCCCAAGTGCTGGGATTACAGGTATGCACCACCATGCCTGGCTTAACATTTTATTTTTTATACAATGTGATGAGTACATAGTGATTGCTTTATTATTGCCCTTTTTACTTTTTGTTTTGTTTTGTTTTTTGTCTTTTTGAGACAGGGTCTCACTTTGCAGTTCAGCCAGCCTTGAGGTCATTTTGTAGCCCAGGCTAGTCTCAAACTTGCAAGGATTCTCCTGCCTCAGCCTCTCCAGTGCTGGGATTTTAGGTGTATACCACCATACCCAGCTCCGTTTTTACTGTTTTTCTGCTTCTCAACAATGTATTATGAAAATGTTCAAATATAAGGAAAAATGGAATCGATTGCTGAATGATAACCTACTGTTTAAATTGTACGAATGGTTTTGCTATGCTTTTAAAGTCACATATGTATTTTTACAGTTTATCTTCTTTCTCTCTCTCTTTTTGGTCTTTTTGAGAGAAGGTTTTGCTCCATAGTTCAAACTGGCCTTGAACTCACTTTGTAGTCCAGGCTGTCCTCAAACTCTCAGCAATCCTCCTGCGTCAGTGTCCCAAGTACTGGGATTATAGGTGTGTACCTCACGCCCAGTTTGAATTACAGATTTTTGAGGCAAATACCAGTAAATATTTGAGGAAAAAAAAAAAAAAAACAACTGCTTTCTTTTGGAGGGAAAGATCTCACTGTGGGTTTTATTTATAGCCAGCTATTAGAATTTTTATGTTGGGTAATTCATATAAACAAGTGAAACTATAGAAATAAATCCAGATTTTTCTGTATTATATGTATTAATTTCTAAAAGCTTTCATATGGTATTATTGAGTGTACAAGTGTTGTATATAAAATAATACAGTTACACATTTATTTATAAAGACACATCCTAAGTAGCAAGTATCTTTTATTTTCTGTTAAAGAGCATGAATGATTATCTGGAATTTCATCAAGCTAACAGCAATTTCTCATGTTCTTTTGCCTGTCAGCCATCTGAAACAAATGTACACTTTTTCATTTCATTTCACAAGCTCGCCTTTGGTGTTTTACTCACTGGTAATAATTCTTTGTTCGGCAACCGCTTGTTTTCTCTGGCTTTGAGGAACTGTGATCCAGTTAGAAGCGGCCTGATTGGTGGCTCTGTCCCTGTTTAGGATGCATCCTTTGGGGTAGCGTGCCCGGAGGCCTTTGTGCTGGGGGGCTGCTGTGGGTGCACTCCGGGTTCAGTTGGGAGTGCTGGCCAAGTCTGCCTCTCACTGCTGGTATGTGATGGGCTTGGCCTCTATACTGAGTTTAAAAGATTTAAACAGGGTTTCAGCCTTGCTGAGGCAGGAGGATTGATTGCTGGAAGTTTGAAGCCAGCCTAAACTACATAGTGAGACTCTGTGTCAAAAAAAAACCCAACAGAACACACACAGAGAATCATGGCTTTAGTATGAGCTTTCTTTGCTGCTAGTATCTGTGCTTGTTGCGTGCATGTGGGTCTGTTTTTGTCTGTTTCTCAAGGTTGTGGAGATGGAGTTGGGAATGTGGTTACTGCATGCAGGACTCCTAAGCTTTCCTGTGGATATATTGCCTCTGGGACTTAACACAGCTATTGATTTTCATATTATGTGTATGCTCACATTTTTATGTGTATAGTAAAAGTTTATAGGAATAAAGTCATGGCTCGTGTTAAAGTCTCATGTAAGATGTGATTGAAAAATATAATGCGTGTGTAAATTAAAATATATTATTATAGCACTTCTCAAAAAGAAATGCAGTAAAGGGAAGGCACCATAGCTGGCTCTCCTCAGTTAGCTGCATCCTAGCCTGAGCCTGAGGAGGCTTCTGGAAGCTGGGAGGACCCGAAGCAGTGGGTAGATTGGCTCTCTTCACTTGTAGACGGACATGTGTGTTCTGAGGCGCTCAGGGCAGTCTGCCTTTCCGTGACTGGGCGCTAGCCTCATGAAGAGTGCAGCCCTCTGACTTACAGTCAGCTTCTCAAGTATTAGTCTCTGAATTGGGCAGAGATGTGGTTCCCAGCAGCTGCCGGCTTACTCCAGAAGGACTTTAGTCCACTTCTGTTGTCCAGGCTGTCTCACCCATGTGAGGACCTCTTGTTTCTTCACCTGTGTATAGTTTCTGGAGTCTTGTGAATGGTATTGGGCCTTCGGGTACCCTCTTTTTGACATTGTCTCTTTAAAGAGCAACCCAGAATCAAATTCTGTGAATATCCCTTTCCTCCATGGGAAATTACTTTTTCTTTTTGAAGGTTTTCTTGGCCTGGCATGTTGGCCCATACCTGTAATCCCAACACCCAGAAAGCCGAGGCAGAAGGCTCACTCTGTGTGCACTATGTGCTGCCTGAACTGCAGGGGGAGATCATATCTCAGAAAAACCCAAAAAACCTCAGAAAAGCTCGGAGAAAAAGTTTCTTCTTTAAAGTTGTGGGGGTTGGGGCCAAGAATGTAATTCAGTGACACAAGCACCTGCCTGTCAAGGATAAGGTCCTGAATTTGATTCCTGGTACCAGAAAACACCAAAAGATGTTGAGGTTTTTTGTTTTTGTTTTTTGAGAAAAGGTCTTACTTTGTAGTTCAGGCTGGCTTTAAGTTCACTGTATAACCCTGACTGGCCTCGAACTCAAAGTGATCCTCCTGCCTCAGCCTCTTGTGTGTTGCAATTACAGGCATGCGCCACCATGCCTGGCTTAAAGTCAAATTTGTATTTTATTTTCTTTCAAGTATATAGGTATATATGTATTTGAGATAAGCCTTTTCTGTGTAGTCCAGGCTTGCCTTGAGTTTACTCTGCAGTCTAGACTGACTGCAAATTCATACTCCTCCTGCCTCAGCATCCTGAGTGCTGGCATCACTGGTATTTGCCACCATGCCTGGCTGCTCCTTTGTATTTTATTTTTATTTTTTAAACTTTATTATTGTTACTAGTATGTGTTTGCAGTGCATGATTACATTTATTGTGGGGAGTTTATACAGTTTACACATGTAACCCTCTTCCCTGCCAACCCTACCCTGCTCCCTTCATCTCTTGTTCTCTTTCCTATGTGCAAAAGCTGCTTCCATGTTTCCTTTTTTAAATCTCTTTTTGCTTCCCTCCTTCCCTCTTCCTCCCATCTCTTTCTTGTTCCCCTTTGCCATTTGAAAAATAACTTTGTTTCCTATTATCTCCCTTTTGTTTTGCTCTTAATTTATATTCTGGGTTTCCCAAATAAGAAAAATTATGTGGTAAATGTTTATGCCTGATTTATTTCACTTAATATAATAATCTCAAGGTGTGTTCAGATTTGTATTTTAAAGGTATTAATTTCTTTACCAGTGATAGTTTCATGCCGACAAAATAATACAAAATACTCATTCTGCTGATGAAGAATCAGTGTTTGCTGCCAGCAGGTACCAGGAAAGAGCAGGCACATGGCAGCCATGCGCCCATCCTGGGCAGGCCATGCAGCAGCCGGGGCCTCCGTATGGGGGGATTGGGCTTGGCCACCTGTCAGTGTCAGCAGGGGCGCAGGTCTTTTTGATTTTAACATGTTTACACTGGGGCCCAGTTCATGAGCGGGTGGTCCATGTGTGACTGTACCACTTCTTCCACCAGTGCTGCCAGCCAGTGGGAATATGTTCGTGAAGCCATTCTGTGGGTTTCTTCATGTGCATCCCCACCCTTCCACACCATTTTTGCCTTCAGATTGTTTTTGCAGGTTTGAAAATCGGGTGCGCGCGCGCGCTTTGCAGGCAGTTAGGTGAGCACTGTGTGTCCTGTTCTCTGGAGCCTTAGCTTGAGTGTGGGAGTTGGGGCTCTGTGTGGCTCAGCTCTTTGAGTTCTGTCTCAGGGTTGCTGCCTCCTCTGCATCCTCAGGCTGCCATTGAGCACATCCAGGGAATTTTTATTTCTGATGTTGTATTTTTGAGTTCTGCGATCTTTAACTGGCTCTCTGTAGTTTTTGTTTTTCTGTCGAGTTCCTCCTTGTCCTTCATTACTGTGTGTTTTTCTTTACATTCTTGGGCATGCTTATCTACGCCACTATAACGTCCTTGCCTGCTGATTCCAGCTGTGAGTTGTCTTGGGGTTAACTGATTCTTTTGAGTGTGACTCGTGCTTTTTTGCTCATTTTTAATTTTGAGCAATTTTGTATTAGAGTTTGGAAACTGGCTTCCATTAGTTTTCTTTGGAGAATTGTGCTTTAATACCTAGCTTACTGTGGAACTGAGACTGTGGTCCTACTCCTGAGGAAGTGGAACCTGACATCTGCTTCATTTCTTGGCCTTCGTGTGCCTCATATGTCTGGCCAGATGAGGGAGGGAGACAGCTGCCCTCTCCAGCAGCCCCCTTCATCCTGACTTTGTGCTGGTTCTCAGGGTCCTGCCCAGCTTGGCCCCTCCCTGCCTCTGACAGCTCTGGACACCTTGCCGAGCTCCGTTATCTTCTCGCAAGTACAGACTCCCCTTCTGCATCACTAGTGTTATCATTTTTTTACATGGCACTTAGAGTTTATGGTTATCTGATTATGCCCCTTATCAGCTTCTTTTGTTAAAAATAGCTTTTTCTGACCATATAATTAGTGCATGTTCATTGTGAGACATTTAGAAAATTCAGAAAATCCACATACAAATTAAAGTTATCCACACTGGGCCATGACTATAGCTCAGTGGCAAAGAGCCTGCCTGACAAGCTCAAGATCCTGAGTTCAATTCTCAATAACCCCCCCACCAAAAAAAAGTTATCTACACTGAATGAGGGGTAGCTCAGTGGCAGATATAGGGCAGTGATAGAGCCCTTGCCTGGCATGCACAAGGCCGTGGGTTCCATTCCCAGCAGTGCCATCTAAATAAATAAATAAAATTATCTGCAATCTTGCCACAGAGATGACGTTGCTAGCATGTCATCAGTCTTTAATGTCATCCTTTCCTTCCTTCCTCCCTTGGGTCCACCCTCTATCCCCTCCTCTCTTCCTCCTTTCTTCATCTTTGCCGAGTGTAGCAGGGCACCTTCATGCTGACTGCTGTTCACGTGTGGGAACAAACACTGTTGTGTGGTTGTGCAGGGTCCTGCAGGGCAGGTGTTCGAAGCCATCCGCTCTTGTTGAGGTGTCTTCATTTAGATGTCTGTAGCTTCTGATGTAGACACCTCCCTGAGCAGAGTGGGCAGATTGACTCCTCCGTGGCTGTGGTGACCACTTTCTGGGTGGCCAAATTCTGGTGCCAATGGAAAAGGTACGGGAGATTAAGTGTTCTTACCAAGACTGGGCTAGTTACTGTCTTTGTAAAATAACACAGTAGCTTTTTAGGTAAATTTTAAAAAGTCACTCCTTTTTGTTTTGTGGCACTATGCATTGAACCCAGGGCCTTGCACGTGCTAGGCAACGGCTCTGCCACTGAGCTACACATCCTGCTCTTTTGATGAGTTCCTCATGCTGGCCTTGAACTTTTGGTACTGGGGATCAAAATCATGACCTTGCACTTGCCAGGCAGGCGCTTATGCCGCTGAGCGAAATCCCTGGCATGGCCTTCGACTTTTGATCCTCTTGCCTCAGTCTCTGGAGTGGGTTGGCATTAGAAGCATGCACCACTGTAATTGTCTCAAAAATTTTATTTTTTTCAAGCAGTTTTAGGTTCACAGCAGAATTGAAAGGAAGGTCCTGAGGACCCTCCCTGGCCCACTCCAGGCATAGCCTTTTTGAGAATGTCCTGCAGGCGCTTGGGACCGTGTAGCACAGCCTTTGTAGAGTGGTTTCTCTTGCTTTTAAACACTTAAGTAACACAACACACACCATTCACATAACCACTGTAGTTGCTAACTTTAAGAAATGCCAGTTGGATGATACAAGTTAGATTGTTAGTTAATGGGGGTTTAGTGTTGTTTTGTAGTAGAAGATGGCTTAACCTTCCTTGGGTTACTGAGCCGTGTTTGGTGTGAGTTGGGGCTGTCAGTGTGGCTGGAAAGGTCCACAAAGCTGTAGTCACAGAGCAGAAGCCAAGGTTTCACAGGAGAGCCTCCTTGCTGTCTTTCGCCCAATGCAGAGCCAGTTAGGTACCCAAGGACTGCAGACTTGCGCTGATTTAAAACCAGAGTGGTGTCTTTTTTAAGTCCTTTTTATCCTACAGAGGTAAGTTAGAACGTGCAGTGTTTATCATACACAAGTATACATTGCGTATGTCTGTTTAAAGACCAAGTAGGTAACATTTCTCCTATTAACAAGTAGTGAAGTCAGTGTTTGGGATCATTGTGATAGTTGATATTCAGTCTTCTTGGGCCCATGGGTGAGGGGAATCTCACTGCTTTTTGTGTTTTTAGCAGCAGGCCCTAGTGGGGAGCCTGGTGGCAGGGCCCGGCACTGCGGCGGAGGTGGACCCTTTCCGGAGGCAGTCAGTGATGCCACCTGCAGGTATGTGCCAGGCCTGGGCTCATGGGGCAGTCAGCTGGCGGTGACCGTGCCCTCACCCTCGCCCTCACCTGCTGTCTCTAGAAAGCTTAGCTCCTTCCTCTTTTGAAGTTAGTTTTCTTCTGGTGATCATCAGCTAAACAAAATATTTATGTGATGCTATGTGTAGTGAGCTGGACGTTTTTCAGCAGATGAGGTGTGTTCCATTTTGGCTTTTCATAAGCATTTGCAGGTGCCTTAGTAACTGTGATACAGTTGAATGCAGCATCACCCGCTTTTTGAGCTCATTTTTAAGCCATAGTCTTCCTTCCCATTCTAAGCATGATGAAAGACTCAGGCGGTTCCAAAGATGTTGCATCAGGCTGCCTCTGATTTGGTGCCTGCCTGCTTCCCAGCCACAGCAGTAACTGCTGTCCATACTGTGTGGACTCGCACAAACTTGAGTGTTGTTTACACCTCTGTTACTCTGAAAAGAAATTCACATGTGATCCTATACACACATCTTTTTAAAGATACTAACTTAATAATTAATGGCTGCCTCTCCGACCCATGCACCATATTCTTTTTGGAGGCTGTGTAGTAGTTTCTCATGGAGGACTCATTCCTCCTCAGTCAGCACTTACCAATGTACATTTGTTAGTGCCCCTTTTTTGTCACATGCCACAGAACACTGGACATCCAGTCTCAATGTGTCTAACATGTGGCTGCTTATCTAGAGGAAAGGCTCCCAGGAATGAGCTGCCTAGTCAAAGCCTTTGCAGTGGTGGTGTGGGGTGTTAACTTCCCCTCCAGAGAGACAGGGCCAGTTCCACTGCACTCAGCAGTGTCTGATTCTGTTGCAGTTCGGTCATTTTATTAGTTTAGCTGATTTTATGTGATACAGTGCTGGGGACTGACCTCAGGACTCTCTACTGCTGAACCACATTCCCAGTCCTGTTTATCCTTTTGACTTTGAGAGAGTCTCACTTAGTTGCCCAGATTGGTCTTGAACTTGAGATTCTCCTACCTCAGCCTCCCTTATAGCTGGAATTAGAGGCATGTGCCACAGCTCCTGGCTGGCCATTTTATTTAGTATGATATACCTTACAATCTGGTGATCTGAAGGTGAAAATTACAGCTTTTGCTTGGTTGTGGGCTTCTTTGGTTTTGAGAAGCCTGCACTGTATCTCCTTGTGTTTGTTAACTGTGAGTCTGTTCTGTGCTAGCTGCTCATTGTGCTCTGCCCATTGTGCCCACCTGGTCACTGAGACTGTCCATGGGTTTGTGAACGCTCTTGGAATGTTCAAAAACAGCCCGTCTGTTGTGTGTTGCCATGTCTCTCAGCTGTTGCCTGTCCTTTGCCTTTTAATGATGCTTTTTCTTATATTGGCAAATTTTTAATTAAATTTTATTTGTCAACTTTATCTTTTATGGCATAGAAAGGCCTCCCCTGTTCAGAGATTATAAAGACACTTAACACATGTTTTTTTTCTACTACTTTTGTGGTTTTATTTTTACATGAAACGGCACCTTTCTTGAAAATTATTCTAGAGCAGTCTAAGCGACCTCGCCTTGAAGTGGGTCATCCAGGGGTAGTTTTCCAGCATCCAGGGGTGAACGCAGGCGTCCCTCTGCAGCAGTTAATGCCGACAGTCCAAGGTAAGCCCCGGCGGACAGCAGCGCCGTTCGCGCATAGCGTGGGCGTGCACGGAGACCTTGACAGCCTTGAGGCTGTGCAGTCAAGGGAGTGCTAAAGTTGGGGCGTTCCTTCGAGTCCCCTCAACCCACTGTGGAAAATCCCTGGAGACGCATTCTTGTCACTCAGATGGGACCCACACACCTCATTGTCGTTGTGCTTTCCAGCAAGTTTCACTCCTGTGTGTTTCTGAGTTGCTGCTGTTGTGGGTGCCCTGTGATTGTTGGATGCTTGTTTTGCTTGGTGCTAACTTGCAAAGGCCGAGTGCCTTTCTTTCCTTCTCTGTGTGCTCATTTGACACTAGACTGTAGAACACTCGCTTCATTTGAGTGTGGCGGTTCTCAAGTGGGCTTCGGGATGTCATGTGCGTTTCCTCATGACTGTGCAGAAGCTGCTGTGCTCTGAAGTCAGTGCTCTGGGCTTTCTTATTTTGCAGGAGGGATGCCACCCACTCCCCAGGCAGCACAGCTCTCTGGACAGAAGCAGAACCAGCAGCAGTATGATCCCTCCACGGGGCCCCCTGTGCAGAATGCTGCCAGCCTGCACACCCCGCCGCCACAGCTGCCTACCAGGCTGCCCTCGGCCAGCGTGCCTGCTGCGGCCCTCCCTTCTGCACTGCAGTTCTCACAGCAGCCACAGGTGGTCGAGGCGCAGGGCCAGCTTCAGCTGCCAGTGAAGACTCAGCAGCCACATGTCCCTGTCCCTGGCCCCCCTCCTACTCAGCTCCCAACCCCGCCTTCCCAGCCTACACAGCCGGCTCTCCACGCCTCCATGCCTGGGAAGGCACAGCTGCAGGTCTCTCAGCTTCCAGTGCAGCCCCAGGTACTCTGTGGACATTTGTTGTGTTGTTACTTGTAGGAAAAAAGAAAATAAGTTGGGGAATTGACTTGCCATCCTTGGCGTTGATGGGGTGGTACCTTATGCTGATTTGTTCATTTTCTCATAGCATGGCAGTTTCGCTCACCCTCTTAGAACACTGAGTTGATTTGGTGGTTGCGGTATGATTTCATTTGATGCAGTAACAGTAAGCATCATCAAAGTAACAGGAAGCTGGGCTTCTGCTTGCCTGTAATCACAGCACTTGAGATGCTGAGACAGGAGGATCATTGTGAATTTGATGCCACCCTGGGCTACATAGTGAAACTCCATCTCAAAAACAAAAAACAACACTAACAAGCTGTTGTTGTTGCCCTTAGTGCAGGGCCCCATAGCACTTGTTTCTGCATACTGCAGAGGGCAGCATGTCCCTTACACTCTGTGAACGGCCCGGTCAGCTGGGGCCCAGCTATACTAGCCTCAGCAATGCTGGGCTTGGCTCCATGTTACATGATGAGGAAGTGACAGGCCACAGAGAGACTCTGCTCTGTCTGAGGGCAAAGCAGTGCTCCCAACCACTCACCAGACCTCCTTTACACACCTTTCCCTTTTTTCGGGTCCTATAGAGTACAAACGTATGTGAGGCATCACTGGTCTGGCTTCATGCATATTTTGGTTAAGATGCCTTTCTTCCTACATTGATCTGTTTCACCCTGGTGTGTTGCTGGAAGGCTCGGAGCAAGCTGACTTCAGTTCCTGAGACCAGTGATCTGCAGAAGCCAGTGCACCATCTCTGCTGAGAGCATAAAAGGGCTGGAGGGAAGGATTTTCAGACAATTGCCTCCATTCTCATAATTCATTTGTATTTTGAGAAAACATCTTTTCCTCTTACCTCCTGATCACTCCCAAGGGAATTTATAGGGGCTTTGAGTTGAGGTTCACTATGATTTGAAACCAGGTCTTGTGTATATAATACACAATAGGCACCACCTACTCATCACCTGCCAGCTGAGTGATCAGTCACCGTGACAAGGACTTTATTGGCATCATTCTGTCTTCTTTTGCTTAGGGACCATAAGAAGTAGGATCTCTGAGCCCATTAATTGATGAGGAAAGCTCAGGCTGGGAAGCCTAACCACTTTGGCACATCACCCAGGCAGAACCAATGGGGCTACACCTGGCCACCCTGGGTGCAGCTTAGATGCTTGTGGAAATAGTTCTCTTTTAGAGCCACATACTGAGCTGGAGCAGCACTGTGGTTCTTGATAGACTGGCTTACCTGCTTGGTTAGTGAAGGAATCAGCTATGGGAAATGATTTGTAAGGAGCTGTGCAGAAATCTGTAGCAGCCTGTTAATTTTGGGTTGGACTGGGGTTGGTGCACTTCCTCTTTAAATTATCTGTTAGGAAATTTCCTGGTTTTGCTGGTCATTCAATTTCTGTCACTTGGTTCTGCTGCTGATGTGACCACATAGCATGTAAGTAACCAGATATTGTTGGGGCCCATACAGTTTTATTTCTGAAGGTGTGTTCCCACTGTAGGAACATACTTTAGAGCTGTGCAGTGAGGCCTGGCTCGGAGTCTTCTCTGACCTCCAGTCCCAGCCCTATAGACATTGTCCCAGTTCGCTCTTTGCCCCTTCTGCTTCCCCTGGGCAGGGGTCTCCTGAGCACTTATCCAGCCTCTATCCTAGTGTCAAGGCCCCTTTAGTTTCATAAGCTGTACTCCAGATGGCACTGGAGGCATTGCCCACCTGCCAAGGGAGATGTACATGGAACTTGTGTTTGCTCTTCAGAGAAAACATACAAGATGAGTGTTGGCGTTTTCCAAATAGGAAAAAGCTTACACAGTTAAAATAAAATTTATCACACTTAGAAAAATAACAGAAAGGCTGGAAAAGGCAAAATGAAGAGCTTCTATGAGCTCTAAAAGAATGGGTGAAGGTGCAGGTTGTAGAGCGCTCTTAATAGATTCTGAGCAGGAGGTGGGCTGGCTTCGTGGACATTATGCCACCTGTGGTCACAGTCTGGGGACTTGGTGAGCTGCGTTCACCTGGTGTCATGGGAGGGGACTCAGGCTGGTCTTCTAGGTCCTGGAGCCTTGTCTTGACTCTGCTTTGTTGTCCTGCCTGTTAGACCGTAGCATCAGCCAGACCCCCACTGGACTCCGCCCAGCCCTGCCAGAGACCTCTATCCACTCCATCTTCTTCCTCGTCTCTCACACCTGTGAGTGGCTCGGGCCCAGGGCCCTTGCCTGCACGGTCCTCGCCTGTGAGCAGACCCTCCTCAGCAAGCAGCAAGGCACTGTCTCCTGTTACCTCCCGGTCTCCTGGGGCAGTGGTGCCGGCTCCCCCCAAACCACAGAGCCCTGCACAGAATGTCGCCACATCCCAGGACAGCCCTCAGGAGAAGCTGGCAGAGCAAATAGCCCTGGTAAGTATGCTGAAGCCAGTTAAAACATGTGTTACCCAAGCTGGCCTCCAACTCTAGGGCTCAGGCTTCAGGCCTCCTCTCTCAGCCCCCAGAGTACCTGAGCCTGCAGGTATGAACTCTCACGCCTGGCCTGTGTTCCAGTTTGTGGAGCATGTGTGGTTTCACTTTGGAAGGCTGTGATAGTTTAAAGCCAAACACCTGGCTGTGAGGACAGTTAGATATGGCTTGCAGTCATTAGAAGCTGTGGTTGAAGTCTGGGTTGCCCCCTCCAGTGGAAGCAGGCTCTGTGAGGAGTCTCTTCCTTGTGACATGATGACAGTGCAGGGCTGCTTTGCTAACAGCTGCAGGGGAAATGGTGGCAGCCAAGCAAGCCAGGTGGGGCGGGCCTCTCCTGACATTGCTGTGCAGCATGGAGCACTTATTTCTTGTTGGATGACTAAGCATTTACTTTATGCAACTTCATCAGGGAAATAAAAAGATACAGTACTTCAAAATAGAATGTTACAAACCCAGTGCTCCTCATTATCTGACCATAACACAGTGATCAATACATGGCAGTCTTGCCTTCTAGATTCCTCCCCACCCTGTTTTGAGGCAAATTCCAGCATTGTAGTGTTTTCTTTGTAAATACTTTGGTGTGAACTTTGGGTTTTGCTGAGCTAGGTGGTATATGTCTGTAATTGCAGCTACTTACTTGGGAGGCTGAGGCAAAAATATCCAGAGTTAGACACTACCCTCGGCGGGCTAGGGAGAACTTGTCTGAGGCTGGGGATGTGCCTCAATGGTAGAAAGCTTGCCTAGCACGCAGAGGCCCTGGACTTTCTGGTGCTGGGAGTGGAAGTGCTTTTCCACTGAGATTCCTGGCTGAGTCTGCTTTTAGAGATGAGGCAGGCCTGCTGTTTTGGCCTTGTCTGAGGCTTCTGGGAGAATCACAACCTCACTGCTATTGAGTGGCCCTTGAGTCATGTGACCAGTGTCCAAGGCTCACCTCCTTGTGGTCTCTCCCTTCAGTGCCTGACTGAGCTTCTTCCATGGTGTGGTTCAGATACTGGGGCCCAGGTTAGTGAAACACACTTACTAGTTGCATGCTCACCTCTTGTCTCCCCATACTGTACCCTTCCAGGAAAACCAGATCCACCAGCGGATAGCAGACTTGCGGAAGGAAGGCTTGTGGTCTTTGAGGCGGCTGCCCAAGCTGCAGGAGGCCCCACGCCCCAAGTCCCACTGGGACTACCTTCTGGAGGAGATGCAGTGGATGGCCACAGACTTTGCCCAGGAGCGGAGGTGGAAGTTGGCTGCTGCTAAGAAGGTGAGGTGGAAGATGGCCAGCTCTGTGGCTGATCTGTGTGCAGGGCCATGGTAGATGGACTGTGCTCTGAGCTTCTGGAAGAGCATTCTCTTGTGTGTGGAAGGAAGGCAGCTGCAGGTTCTACATAGCTGCAGCCTGGACGGCTGGGAGCAGAGTCATACCTGGCTGCAGTTTTGGTGTGGAGCTGGGTTCCTGCCCTTTGGCTGGCAGTTGGAATCAGCAGGCCACCGTGTCCCATACCCTGCTGCTGCCTGGGCTTCTCAGGAGCAAAGGTGGCTGAGGCTCAGGGGTGGCTAGCAGGTCCTGGCCCTTGTGCCTGCTTGCTGCCTGCCTCTGATCCTCACTGCCTGCTTTTAGCTCGTCACTGTGCCTACAGTAGACTCACAGCCTCGGGAGAGCCAGAGGTGCCCCTCAGAGAGTCCCAGCTACCTCCCCTCCTGCCCTGTCTGTCCTGAGCTCAGGAACCCTGCCCTGTGTAGTTCCTGCCTCTGACCCCGCCCCCATTTGTATTTATTTGCTTATTTTTTCAGTTTTTGAGACAGAGTCTTGCTATGTATGTTGGAAATAAACCCCCAGGCTCAGCTTGTTGGTGCACATAATGCAACATGCAGACACCAAGAAATCTTGACAAGGCTTGTTACTTTTGCAGCAGGGTGCAAGCATGAGGCAGCAGGCTTACAGGACAAAGGAGGATTGTCCCTGTTATCCCTAATGCAGGAGAAGCAGCTCACCTTGAAGTTCATTGGCTAAATCCAAAGGCTTACAATCTGTTGTGGTTAACTAGGGTGGTGGTAGGGTTGGTGTAATGCTGAGTAGGTTAGAGGGGACATGGGGTTTAGAATGAAAAGTCTTTGGTGTTTATCTTAGGAACCGTGTTCTAGGGCAGTGTATGTAGTCACTATTCTTTAGGACTCAGGATACTAATGGATGGGGTGGGGCAAGGTAGGGGTGGGTACTGAGTAGATGATCAGATCATCTAAACCCAAAATGAAGTTGCATTAGCCTTGCGCTTTGTCAGAATTCCCCACAATTTCCACTGTCTCATATCTTTGTATTCTTTTTTTAAGACTTTGTGAATAGAAGTTTACTCTTTCTGTCATCTTTTTCTGTCAGGAACATGCTAGGGGAAACTGTTTGGTAAGAGCCTTCTTTAGGCAAGAATAAGTAAACTTGAAAGCACATACGACCAAAGCATGGGCACTGGAATGGAAAAGCAGACTGGGGAAGAAGTCAATCTAGGTACTGTTTTTAAGGGACTGGAATAGTTGACTCTCAGACTGTAAACTCAGTATACCCAGAGACAGTCAACAGGGGCCAGTGATTGGATCTCCTTTTCGATATTTTGGCTTTGTTATTGTTGTTAGTATTTTAATATGTCTTTGGTATACTTTTTTGCTGGGTGTCCAAGACCAAGTTAAAGTAAGACCACTATTCATCAAAGTTAACTCTTTTGGGAGCCAATATGACAGTCAGATTTTCCAGGCGTCATTTGTGGACATGTGGAGAATCTCTCAAGTCTTCTGGGAGCATTAGCTGCCAAGATGAGTCATAGTTGTGCATGGCGATGTAGCTGGTTGTGGAAGCATGGAAGACATTTTCTCTGTGGTGATCCTCTTTTGTAGTACACTGTACCGTTGTTGATTCCTGGTTTTTACGAGAGGGTAGGAGAGGGGAGGTCCTTGCAGTCTCCTTGCTCAGAAGGTTGGGTGACTTACCAAAATTGTAGGATCTTGTAGAAAAGGTCCTCTCATGACCTGGGTCTTTGTTCACCATAGAGGGCCAGGATCAAAGCATTGGTTGTCTTCTTAGCCCAGTTACATTTCTAGCTTTGGGCTCCAGGCCTCAGTTGTTGAATGAACACTGAGGAGATCAGTTTTCTTATCTAGATATTAAGTACCTTAAAATACATAACCAGGGAACTGTTATTTATTTTTTAATCAGTCATGGTTATCTTAGAAGTTGAATCCTGTAGGATATTAACAGATAACAAAGTTTTATAGAGAAAAGCTAAGATCAAGGACAATATAACATTATCATAACAATCAGGCTGACATCATTATATTAGAACCATTAGGTTTTGTTACTATCTTTGAAATACAAATTTTTGTCTTAGTATAAAATAACTGTTTAGTTAGTTATCTTTAGGTATACGATCTTAAATGACATACAGAAACTTTTATCTAATTTGTTATCTTTTAATCACTTTTGTTACCAGAGCGATACTTCAGTGGAATATGCCCTACAGATTATTAATGTTTAACCCCTAATCATTGCAGTGACATTGTCTGGAGTGTGTAAGATATATATATAAGGTATAGGAACATCAGATTATCATAACACCAGTATGCAACAGTCTCATAATCGTAAACCTGAAAAAGTCCATCGTCATAAACAACTTTAGTTTGGAGGTCATCAGTATGGCAAAGTGTCTTTTTCTAGTCTTGTGTCTTAAAAGACCTAAACACTTGGGAAAGCACAAATGTATTTAATATACTATGAGGTTAACAATAATTAGCATCACAGCGATATAGAAATCTTACTGCTTTAGAAATAGAGAGCTTAATCTTTTACCTATGACCAACTTAAATACATTATGATAATTTATTAACTACTGAGTGTAGCATCTGAGATCCTGGGAAAACTGGACAAGCCACCCACCAGTGGAAACTGGGCCTTTGAATCATAGAGAGCAGTCTTGTTTAACGGTTTTCCAAGTTTAAGTAGTCCCTTCTTAGTTACCTTAACAGTTGTTTTAGGTCACTCATCTTAACAGCATTTTAAGCCATGTGTATTATCTTTGACCAGGGAAAAACATGGGGTTTTTTTGGCTTCTTTTGGTACTAGGAATTGAACTCAGGACCTTGTACTTGCCAGGCAGGCGCTTATGCCTCTGAGCTATATCCCAGGACCAAGGCTTGTTACTTTGTAACAACATAAGGCAGCAGGCGCACAGAGCAAAAGAGGGTTGCCCCTTTTATTCCTAATGCAGGAGAAGCAGCTCACCTTGAAGTTAACTGGCTGATTTCACAGGCTTACCTTGTAGTCCCTGCTGACCTTGAACTTACAGTGATTCTCCTACCTCATCCTCCCACCTCGTCCTCCCAAGTGAAGGGATTATAGATGTTTGGCCAGCTGATTTCTCCATTTCTTTCTTCATCTGGGTTCTCAGAATAAAGGATCTAAGGTCAGATCAGCAGCATTTCAGGGAAGGCCTAGCTGTTCTCAGAGGAAGAATGTCCTGGACATGTGCTCACTGGGGCAGACACGGGAGTGTTGGCACACACAAGGTGTGGCCTGGACACTGACACTGGTGGGGAACAGGCTGGGCTGCAGAGTAACCCTGGATCTGCTGCTCTTGGGTGAACCATGTGTCCTGCCCTCTTCGTGTCCCTTTTCCCCAAGACAGGCAGGCAGAGGGTCCTGAGCATATCGTCCCTACAGCAAGAGTGGCAGTGACCTGCTATGGTGTGGTGCTCTGGGCTTGTCCTCAGCCTCCCTTCTCCCTCATTGCCTCTCGGGGTGCTACTGATGAGAAGGGCTCTATGGAAGGCTCTCCTTGTTGGAGCCTTGGTCCTAAAGGCCTCTGGCTGCATGGAGTGTTGGCTTCTAGAGCACAGATTAACAGTTTAAAGTGGAGGCCTTGAAAGGGTGAATCAGCCAGGCATGGGGGTACATGTCCGGAATCCCAGCACCTGGGAGGCTGAGGCAGAAGGGTTGAAAGTTTTAGCCCAGCCTGGGTAGTTTAGTGGGACCCTGTCTCAAAATAAAAAATAAATTGCTAAGAGTGTAGCTCATTACCCTGAGTGATACACACATGCACAACCGTCCTGACCCCCAGTTATCACATCTAGGAACTGGTAAGCTTGGTTACATTCATGCAGTGGGAAACATCTGGGCCATTAGAAGTGACATTGATCTCCATTTATTAAATAAAAAAGTTTAGTAAAGGGGAAAAAGAGTGTCATGCAGTGTAGCATTCTATATTTGGGAGAGATACATGTATTTGGTAAAAACCACACTTTGTAGAAGTGCGAACTAAAGATTGGTGGTCTGCTTATACTAAGGTTTCTCCTAGTACAGCCTGAAAGCAGAGGAGGCTGATCCATTTTGTCTAAGACGACACAGAGCATGAAATAACCTTGAATTCTTATTTCTTAGCTTGTCAGAACTGTGGCACGCCAGCATGCAGAGAAGCAGCTTCGGGAGGAGAGGGGAAGGAGAGAGGAACAGAACAGACTGCGGCGCATTGCTGCCTCCGCTGCCCGAGAGATCGAACACTTCTGGTCGAATTTGGAGCAGGTGGGGCTCCTGGGCCTGATGGTGCTAGCCCCTGCTGACTGGCACCTGGTCAGTGGGCGTCTCTGTGCCTGGAGACACAGGGCAGCAAGGAGCGCATGCTGAGGGGCTGGTGGCAGGGCTTGCCAGCAGTACCTGTGTAGGAGTCTGTGTCCTTTAGGCCTCTGGTTTCCACAGTGACACTCGCTTGTATAGGCTCTCTCCTGAGACAGGTTTTCATCTTACCACCTAATGTCTTTGCTGCAGGATGCAGCTAGGGACAAAATAAACAGAAAAGCACCAAACTGGACATTTCTTTTTCAATAATGTAAAATGGGGTTGGATAACTGCTTTTGTACTATTTGTATGACTGGCTTTATATGTGGAACTTCTATAATTTACATCCTTAATAACTTGCTTATTTGACTTTTTTGTATTCAGGTTGTGGAAGTAAAACTACAAGTAGAATTAGAAGAAAAAAGGAAAAGGACCTTAAATTTACAGAAAGTTTCCTGGAGAGGTATGGTTTTTTTCCTTTGTTTTAGGTATGGTATTTTTTATGAAGCACTAGTAAGGGCTGGGAGTAGCTCAGAGGAAGAGTGTATGCTTAGCCTGTTTGGGTCCTGGGTTCTTTTCCCAGTGTCAAGAAGGAAAAAAACAGGCCTGAATAGTTTTCGCGGTGCTCAGATTCTGCCCAGCCAACGACCTCTTGGTGCCCTGGCCTCCAGGGCCGGGCGAGCCCGGGTCAAGAGACATCTGGGTGGTGTGAGCACTGTGGACCTCAGTGTTGTACTTTTCAGTGTGTGACGCATCTAGTTTTGTACTGCAGTTCTTTGAGACACACAAGTGTGAACGAGGGCCTCACATCAGTAACTCTGGGAGGCATGGCATCAGGGCTGTGCCCGGCTCAGTCTCTGGACACAAAATGAACTCACTGAGGCTTGTGTCAGACTTGAGTTCGTTGGGGCTGGGTTGGCATTGTGACTTTGCACTATGACTCCTTCCTGTGTTTTGGCAGCAGCTGCCTCCAGTCATTGGGTACTTGGACCTGCTGGGACCAGTTCAGCCACTGATGCCTGTCTCTCACAGTGTCTCAGGTTGGGGGCCACTCATCTAGCTGATGGGGAATCTGAGGCTGGACATGCCCACTGCTAAAGTCATAGTGGGAAGCCACTGTCTTGGACCCCAGGAGGGCTTGCACGCCTATACTTCCTTGCACGGTGGCCATGGTGGAATGGAGAACATCGTCCTTCCAAAGATTTAGTGACAGCTAATCATGTTTCTTGTCTTTAGGAAGAGAGTTGCGATCTAAGGGATTTGATGCACTGTCAGAACACTTTCTGGTAAGTTCATGATGTTATTGCACCCTGTGAAGAAGAATGTAAACCTCGTAGGATGGTTGTGTGGTACCCCAGAGCTCCCTGCTGCCTTCTGGGGCTCGTGCTAAATGGACTCTTTTGTATATAAAACATTCTCAACCTTATGTTTGATTCTTACTCTGTTTCAGGATTTGGGACTCTGTGGAAGAAAGAGAAAAGCCAGCACATCTCTGACAGATGACGAAGGTCTGTTCCCTTCCCTTGGTACCAGTATGTCTCAGGGTCCTTGGTGTCCGTGGCACAGCAGTGATGAAGAAGGCCTGGTCTTGTTCAGCCAGCTAGAGAGCGTGACCACTGCATTGTGCAGGTGTCTCTCAGTGCACAGAAGACTCTTGGGCTCTTTAGAGGACTCTAGGTATTCTCTAGAGTGTCTGCCTTCATGAGGTTTGAAGCCCAGTGCATCAGGAGAGCAGTGGGGCCATGTGTTGTGATGGCTCAGGGCCATCTGCATTCCTGTCCTTGAGGAGTGTCCCTGGTATGAGGTGGGAGGTCACCATGTAGGTGGGGGTTGGGCGGGCTAGATGCTGTCACTCATGGTGATTGGCAGACCTGGCTCTTGGGGAGGACTCCTTCCTGTGATAGTCAGATGTTAGCGCCTAAGTAGGCACGCAGAGGGGTGTGAGTGAGCAGAGGACAGACTAGCAGCCTCTGACCTATATGCTGTGTGTCCCAGGGCTGGGCCTTGGGTGTAGGGGTCAAGGGAGAATCAAGAGTAGGGTCTGCAGAAGCCCCTCTGATAGCAATTAATCCCAGCAGGGCCTGATGAGGCCTGTGGTCCCAGAAGTCCCGTGGTTTATAGACTTGGTTGGCAAAGTGTAGTAATCTTTTCTGGATTTTGAGAGTTCAGTTTTTCCATTTGTACTGATTGTTAGTTGGAAGTTGGTAGAGGGCCTAGTAAGAGTCAGAGTTGAGTTCTGCTGCAAGTGACAGGAACAAACAACGGTGGCCTGGGTGGCCTGGGGCTTGGGGAGCCTGGTCCAGGGCTGGCATGGGACTTGGTGATGTCTTCAGAGGCTCTGACTTCTCCCAGCTGTGCCCCTGTCCTGTTAGCAAGGGTCCCTCCTACTGCTCTTCTGGGCAAGTAGCTGCTGCAGCTCAGCTCTGTACTGCAGCTTGAGCTGCTCATGAAAGTGGAGGAAGGGACAGATCAGGAGCACAGTGGGTGCCTCTTGCTCCTGGGAGGAAGCGGGCACCTCTTGAGAAAGTGCTGGCCGTGTTCCTGCCTGCATGTTAGCAGTCGGACACTGCTCTTGGGGCTGGGCTGAGGTCTCAGTGTGAATCCATGGACCTGGTGGCTGCTGAACGATGTTGTGGGTGGCTTGAAGTCTTGACCACGTACAGTGATGTAGGTTGATGTCTTCATGGATGTCTCACTGATTTGGGGGCATCTCATGGGGTGGATTAGTGTGGGGAAATTAGCTCAGCAGAAGCTGCTTTGCACTGTGGGCATGGGCTAATGTTGCCAATTTGAACTTCACTTTCTTTCCTGATACTGATTCTTTTTGGCTTGTGTCTGGGTCTTCTGAGTATCTACCGTTGGTAACTTTATCCTGTGTGGTTGTGCAGTCATGTGCCCATCTCCATCTGCACCTCCTGCAGACCCCTGTCTACCCCAGGCCCTCTGTCCCTGAAGAGTAGTAGAGCTGTCCTGTGGAAGATGGGTAGTGATTTAACAAATCACACCAGGCATCAAGCATTTGGGTTTGTTCCTGAAAGGAGGGTGAGAGATGCATCTGCCTCACAGGCAAGAATACCCAGAGCTCTGCCCCAGACTCCCCTGACATTGCCCTGTCCCTGTGGCTACTCCATCCTCCTGGGCAGTGGCAGAAACGCAGTGGGTGTGTGTGTGTTTTGTCACCTGGGAGGAGATTGCGTCACTTCTTCACAAGGGACACACTTTCCTGGACCTGGATTCTGGTAGGCATTTCAGGGTTCTTGGAGAATCCCTTCTCCACATCTGTTGTTTTTTCACATTCTGAGGAGCCAGTTTAAATATTGCAGCAGACTTTTGTGTATTTGATTAGATTTTATTTAAAGAAAGATGCCTATGTGGAACTCAAAGCAAACCAAATAACCGCCTGGATTTTCCCTTTCATCTTCCAGAGTGCCCTGCCCTGGCACCAAGCAGTTGGAGAGCAGGAGGATAGGCAGGATGAACTTGCAAGTGGGTGCCACTGGGTGGCGGATGTGGTCAGGGAGCCTTGGTGCCCAGGGCTGTGAGGCCGGCACCTGTGCCTCCACAGCCCTAGTCGGGAGTAGAGAGTCATGGGAAGAGGTGAGCACTTTGTGCATGGAGAGGGAGAGCTGTTGGGCTGTCTGCGTATGTAATTGTAGGGAAGAGAGGTGGAGGTGAGTGTAAACATCAGTGGGAGAGAGAGCCCTGGAGGTGAGGATGGCTGCTGCTGCAGAAGGGTTGTACACTCCACTGGCTGAGCTGGCAGTGGAGAGCTTGTCCATCCATGTGGGGTGCTCTGCCGTGGGGACGCTGGAGGTCTGCTTTTTCTGCCACAGGCCCAGACCTGGCTTGTCAAAGCCAGGGGTTCGCAGGGTTTGCAGGGTTTGCAGTGGAGTCTGGAGCACAAGGGCAGAGGAAGGCACTTGCTGGGTGTGCCCCTCCCAGAGGGGTCATGGGCAGTATTCTGTGCAGCCTCCTTCCCTGCAGCTTAGTGACAGGAGGTGGCTATTATGTGTGGGGTGCCGTGTTAGAGAACCAAGGCTGTCCTTTACTGTCTGAAATGAGAGAGAAGCCCTTCTCCCATTTCCTGTAAGCCATCATGTCCAGGTTTAACCTGAGAACTTAAAAGAGTTCACTTCAGCTTGTTTAGTAGCTACGCAAGGGTCTCGAAGCCTGGAAGAGCATAGTAACTTTGAGATGCTGCAAATGTCCCTGACCTCTAGTGACAATCGTTTCAGTGGAAGACGAGGAAGAGACCATTGAAGAGGAGGAGGCACATGAAGGGATTGTAGACCACCACGCAGAGCTCTGTACTCTGGCCAAAGAAGGTAGGCTGTCATGGTCTTACTGAAAATTGCTCTTATTAAGCATTGAATAGGTTCACAGAAGAGAATACTTTCAGGTATAAATACAGCACTGTGGTGATGAGTGGGGCATTGGTGTGGCCAGGTGTGTCCCCAGTTGAAGAGCAAGTTCCTCCCTGGGTGCTCCCTACCAATTTCCCCTCTGTCCCAGGGTCATGACCATTCTCCACGGCTCCCATAGCTCTTCTTACCTGCCACCTCCGTGTGTGTCTGAGGCCAGCCACCCAGCTGCCATGTTTCAGGGTTTATCTGGGTCAACAGGTGCTGCTGGGGGCGTTGGTTTCTTCATCCAGCAGTGCTCCACGCATGCACGCATCTCTGGTCATGGTGGTGCTGTGGCAGGGCCTTGGTTCCTGCAGTGCTGCTGCTGTGCTCTTTGTGTGTCCTACTGGGGCTGGCTTGGAGGGCAGTACAGCCTGTGCAAGCAAGCAGATAGCTTTTGCATTTGTTCCTCTGTGGGGACACTGCTGCCCTCACCTCAGAGGTCTCCAGGTCCATTTCCCTGCCAGCGCCAGGGTCTTTTGTGTGCCCCTGCTGACTACTTTGTCCACTTGATGTTGGGCTTGCTTTCTCTTAGTGAATTGCATCCTTTCTGTATTCTGGATGTGACTTCTTTGTCATTTGTGTGTTGTGCTGATCTTCCTTAGTCTGTGTATTCTTTTCATTCCCTTTGGGGTAGTGTGTTGGGTTATGCTTGCTGACCTTGAACTCACTGTGTAGCCCTTGAACTAGTGATGATCCTCCTGCCTCAACCTCCCAAGTTCTGGGATTACAGGTATGAGGGGCCACACCTGGCTTGGAGGACTGTGCTTCTATCCATAGGTGATTGGATGGGCCCTCAGGGCTTTTTGTTTCCTTTATATCCAATTTTGATATTTACAGTTTTGAGTTTGTCCATTTTATCTAAGTTTTCTTTTCAGGATTGGACCTTTTCCTTAATGCACATTAGTTTTGCTCAGATAGTGGGTTTTGTGTTTCTCCCCTTCCTGCATCCTGTCAACCCATCTGCACAGGAGCTGGGTGCATTTGCAACGGCTGGGTCAGCACCTTGTGACCAGTGTCCCTTATGTGTCCACCACTGACACCCACTGGCCGAGGTGGGCCTCTCTGGTGTGTGGAGGTTTTCTGTCTGGGAGCAGAAACCTGCTTCTTATGTTTCTCGCAGGCTCATTTCCTGTATTTGGAGGCTGTATCATGAGTGGCACAAGTCTGTTCTCTGTTTCTGAACTCTCAAGCTGTTCTTGGTTGTGGTAACCTGTCTGCTGAGTTTCAAATCTCTGTCACTGCAGCCTGTTTTCCAGAAGTCGTTTCTTGTTGGAGCTGAGAGTGGAGCCCGGACCTGGTGCTGCCTTGGGCTGTAACCCCGTGCACCTCATGCTCCTTACTTGCCTCTCCTTGCCTCTGTGTCTTTGCTTGCTGTGGGCACTGTGGTCTGTGTCGGGAGGCCTGCATGTGATGTCTGCAGGCCTAGCTCTGCTGTCCTTGGCAAGTTCTCGCTTCTACTGCACTTTGTGACTTTGACAGTTGATTGGCACTCCTAGTGATAGTTCTAGGCCTGTCAGTGAGGGAGGTTCCTCCAGAGATGGACTCTGTTCCATTCTAACTTGCATTCTGTATTTAAAGTATGTCAGTAATAGGCAACCATCTTAGCTTTAAGAAAGCATTAGTATGCTTGTAGGAATTGCAGGTTGTATATTGCTAATCCAAAAATCCAAAATCTGAAGTGCTTTGAAATAGAAGACTTTGAACACCAAGAAAATGATGCTCAAAAAGCTTTAGAATCTGTCTGGAGCATTTTGGACTTGAGATTTTCTAATTAGAGATGCTTAAAATCCAAAAACCTCAAATCAGATGTCAGTCCCTGGTGTTTCCTGGGAGCAAACACTGCTTCCCAGGGCCATTGTGGCCAGCAGCTGGGCAGGGTGCAGGTGCTTGTGCCCCACGCTGCCTCCTGCGCTCTGGCTGCTTCTTCCTGCATCCAGGGCAGTGTGGTGCTGGAGAGCCCTAACCATCCTCCTGCCTCTGCAGCTGAGCTGCCCCTCATGGATCTGGTGAAGCTGTACGAAGGTGCCTTTCTCCCAGGAGTTCAGTGGACTCCGCCAGAGCCTGTCAAGGAAGAATCCAGTGGAGAGGAAGGTACGTGGGAGCTGAAGTGTTCATATGAGCCACCACATGACAGACAGATTTATTTTGATAAACAATTGGGAGTGTATTTCATATGTAATTTTTTTTTTTTTTTTGTTACCGGGGATCAATTGAACTCGCGACCTCACGCTTGCCAGGCAGGCACTTAAGCCACTGAGCTAAGTCCCTGGCCCTTGCATGTGTTTTTGTTACTGGGAATTGAACCAAGGGCCTTTGCGCTGGGCTTCCCAGTACTTTTTTTAAAATTAAATTTTATTTTATTTTATTTTATTTTATTTTATTATTATTGTCTTTGATTTTCTTTTTCGAGACAGTCTTGCTATGTATTTCAGACTGGCCTCGAACACGTGGCTTCCTCTTAACACGGCCTCCCAGAGTGCCATAATTAAAAGAGCGCATGCCTCACTGGGCTTGGAATTGTTTCTGCCTGGATTCTAAGTCATTGTTTCACGGACCTTGGTTTCATGTTTATCCTGGCTGTGCTGTGTTCGTGCAACACTCCTGTTTGTGTACTGGATGACCCAGGCTGATGCACAGGGTGCACTAAGCATGCACACCACCCTGTTTGATTGTTAGACACAAGCGCATATGAGGGGCGGCAGCGAGACAGTGCCGAGTCCCCTGGGAATCAGGCTCTTCAGCAAAGGTACCAGGGAGGGATACTCCTCATTTCTAGCTTATCCTTTCTTGGTGGTGCTGGAGGGGAGGTCACTAAGCCTGGGACACCCATATATCTGTGCATGATACTGGGTCCCTTTCCCAAGTACCAGGCTATTGGCACATTGTGCTTGGAGGTCTTTCTGGAATGGTCAACTATGGTGTTTCACAACAGTGCTCATTTCAAGACCAGCGTGGTTGTGTATACCTATAATCCCAGCACCCTGGGAGGCTGAGGCAGGAGGATTGCAAATTCCAGCCCAGCTTGGTACTCTGTCTGTCTCACAATTAAACTACAGAAAAAGAACTGAGTCTGTAGCTCAGTGTCAGGGCCTTTTGTTCAGTTTCCAGTACCACAAAGCCCAAAATTACTACTTCTGCGAAGTGTTTCATTTTACTGTGTTTTCCTCCTCCTCTTCTCAAGGCTGAGGTTCATTAAACTCACGGCCTCCCATTCATGTCCTCTTGGTGTTGTAGATGTGGAGGACTGCCTGGGGGACAGGGAGACCCGAAGGGAGCTAGTCCTCATAGACTCGCTGTTCATCATGGACCAGTTCAAAGCCGCAGAGAGGATGAGTGTCGGCAAACCCAACACCAGGGACATCGCAGAGGTCACTGCTATGGCTGAAGCCATTCTGCCCAAGGGCAGTGCCCGAGTCACGACTTCAGTAAGGCTCTGGCCAGGCATGGGGTTGGGGTGAGGCTTTGTGCCTATGTTCCTTCAGGTCCTCTGCAGCTATTTAATGAGTGTGTCATATGGCTTTCTGTTCTATGGGGGTCACTGGGGAGCAAACCCAGAGCCTTTGCAAAGTCATCTAAGTTTCCCACACTGGGCTCTGACTTCCTGTTCTGCCCCCTTAGCCTGCCGAGTACCAGGTTGGCTAGGTACCTGCTGTTGTTCCAGCCCTGAGGAAACGTTTTGGCAAGCACCTGTGCCTGGCTGGTCTCTCCTGCAGGTGAAATTCAGCGCTCCATCTTTGTTGTATGGTGCCCTCCGAGACTACCAGAAGATCGGCCTAGACTGGTTGGCCAAGCTGTACAGGAAGAACCTCAATGGCATACTGGCTGATGAGGCTGGGCTTGGCAAGACTGTGCAGATCATCGCTTTCTTTGCCCATCTTGCCTGTAATGAAGGTAGGGCCCTCTGGTTTTCTGTGGGAGTGCATGTTTGCTCGGACTTATCGGCAGGTGTGTCTGTGTCTGATTGAGAGTAAGACCTGGCCTTCTCTTTTGCTCTTGTGTGGAGTGTGACTCAGGGGTACTTGTTCCCGTGGAGCGAGGTGGTGGCACCTTTAGTCCTAGATACTTGAGAGGTGGATTGCTTGAGCCCAGGAGTTCAAGGCTGGCCTTGGCAACATACATAGCAAGACCTTGTCTTAAGAAAAAAAAATTTAGTAAGTTCATTGTATAGACAGAAAACTCATTCACAGTCAGCATTAGGTGGAATAACTCACTTTTACTTAAAATCTCATGTGATGTAAAAAGCTACCTGCTGTGACTCAGGCATCATCCTGCAGTATGGGGGCGTAGGTGGCCCGGCAGCTTGTGCTGCTGCTGGCTGAGCACAGGGTGGAGTAGTGCAGGCTCCTAGTCAGTCTGGGGTGGTACGGCCATGTGCTCACTCTTGTCCCTATAGCTCAGCCACTCCTTCTGCCTTCATGCCACTGGTGTCCATGTTGGGCCCCAGGCTTACCAGGTCTAGAGTCTCAGCCACCTGTCCACTCCCAGCTGTTGGGTCACCCAACACAGCGCCCTGCTTGGACACAGAGTATGTACCATGTATGTCTGCTGCCTGGCGACAGAGGGTGACAGGACAGGACCCACTGTTCTTCTCTTTTAGCAGTGTCCCATTTGCTGCCAGGTAGCCTCACAGCAGGCCCTGCTTTTGTGTTGGGAGTGGACACAGCCTGGTCCTGCTGGCATCTGAAAGCCTGGGTGGTAGGCACATTGGAGGCAGGAGATCAGTGTAGGGCAGGGTGTCAGTGACACTGGGCTCAAAGGATACAGAGACCTTGGGTTCCTGGGTATGTGGTGTAGCATGGTTTGGGAATGGCTCCCTGTGGGGACATAGTAGATGCTATGGTCAGTCTTTAGGTACACAGATGATCAAGTCTGGACTCTGTGTTTTCTCCCATTGACTTCTTTCAGTATTGCAGTTTAAATGTAGTACTTTAAAGTCAGTGTATTTATGTACTTCCTTCAGGGTTGAGAACCACCTGGCCTCACTGTGTAATGTTCAGGCGGGTGAAATGCTAGCATGATTACTGTATTTACAATAGCTATCATCCCCCTTCTCTGCAGGGGACACATCCAGTCCAGGCCCCAGTGAGTGCCATAACCTTGGGTAGGACCAAGCTCCAAGTGTGTTGTGTGTTTTCCCAAGTTAAGAGCATCCTCCTTTCCACTGCAGGAAGCCCCTTGCGGCTCCTCTGTGGTGTCTGCACGGCTGAGCTGTGTCAGCAGTCCTGTACAGTTAGGAAGTGAGCAAAGGCTGTGTGCACACAGGCAGTGTGGCACCATGACAGGTGCGGTGGTGCCTGAAGTGGTGGCTCTGGGCTGGACAGAGGGCTGCTCAGAGCAGTGTGCAAGTTAAATTTCAGAGTTGTGTGTTTCTAAAACTTCCCAGTTCATGTTTTTGGATAATGGTTGATGCTGGGTAACTGAAACCTCAGGAAATGGAGATGACTGTGGCAAAAACAGGAAGTCTGTGCTTCTAAACCTGGGGATTTTATTTTGTTGAGTATGTGAGTCTGTCCCTTAGGCCTTGTCTGGTATTAGCCCCTACCAGCCACTTTTCCGAGGCCTTGGCATGCAACAGCAGCCTTGGAGAGAGCCTAGGGAATGCTGTCCCACATCCCAGCATGCTCTGTTATAATTTGAGACATTGTCTTGTTAAGCCACCCAGGTTGGCCTTGAACTTTGTATCCTTCTGCCTCAGCTTCCCAGAGACACGGGCCCCACACCTGACTCCTTTATCACTTTCGAAGGGATAGCGCCTGTTTGTGTCCCACCCTGCCTCCTCAGGTTAGCAGACATGCTCAGACACAAGTCTGTGGCCGTACTTGCCTTTGTAAGATCAGAAACCTAATTCTGTTTCCCACTGTGTGGGGAACCTCATCTTGTTTGAGGGTGTTTCCTTGCTTGTGTGGGTGTGCTTTGAAGGGTTTACTGCCTTAGCTCCTTTTTCAGACCTGGTGGCAGTGCTCTGTGCATGAACAGGAGCGGCCACTGATGCATGTGTCGAAGGTGTCTTTAAAGCTTGCTATTTCTGCCTCTCAGCTGGTGCAGAGGTGGAAATCTACTGTGACAGTTGCAGCAGTCTGAGTTTCCAGAGTGCTCACTTTGGGTGGTATAGGTGTGCTCTGCCTGACGTGTCCGCCCAAGGAGCACAGTGTCAGCAGTACCGTGGGACACCTGCTCACTGGAGGGCTCGGGGCGGGCTGGGGGCCTTGCTTTTGAGTGTTCACTGTGCTGCAGATGTCCTCCCGGGGCCCAGGTTGGGGTACTGTGGGTGGGGGCTGAAGTGAGCACCAGTCCAGCGGTGCTTGCTCTCTGAGGAGTGTACAGGGCCCGCCCCTGCAGCAGGACAGTGGAGACCACCGAGTGCCTGATGCTGGGTGGGGGACAGCACCGAGGAACAGCGCCTGCTCTCCTTGGCACCTGCTGTCCGTGTGGGCAGGCTTATCCTTCACCTGCTTCTCAGTCTCTGGTGTGTGTGCGGGTTCCTTAGTGGTGGGGAATTCTGGTTTTCTTCTTTTGTAGGTAACTGGGGCCCGCATCTTGTTATTGTAAGAAGTTGTAACATACTCAAGTGGGAACTCGAGTTGAAACGATGGTGTCCTGGCCTCAAAACCGTCTCTTATGTCGGCAGCCACAGAGAACTCAAAACAAAGAGACAGGTATTTTTTTAAAAAAGCATGAAATAAAACGAAGCCATGTTGATATTTATAGAACATGGATTTGGAATATGAAAACTTGCTGATTATCATAACTATAGCTCACTTGTGAGTGGATTCTGGTTTTGAGTCCATGGAAAGCATAGAAGGCAGAGCCAGATGTGCTCTGCCTTGGACCCTGCTGCTTGTCACAGCTACATTACACCCTCAGTGCTGAATTCCAGACCAATAGAAAACTTCCAAGGGAGCATTTGTCAGTGACACACCACTGAGTTTCCTTTGTCCCCCGTGGTCTCTAGTGCTAGGTCCTGTGTGGGTATGTGTATTGGTCAGTTTTTTGTTATGTGTAGGATTTGACCTTACTATTAGACCTTGTTGTTTCAAGTACTGTTTACTGAAACATTAGTACCTTGAGTTATGGTTTCCCCTTTTCTGTTTATCTTGGTCTGTTGGTGCTGCTGTGGCATAGTACATGAGGTAATTTATAAACAAGTGAAGCTCTGTCTCACTACTCTGGGTGCTGGAAGCCCAAGGCCAGGGAGGAGGCAGAGACGGTTGCGCCTTATAGTGTACTACATGGAGCTGGCAGGGGAAATATTCAGATAGTGACCAGTTTCTCTTTATGAATTTGCTGTTAAAAAGCTTGTAGCATAGATACTCTATTTCTTATCTCTGATCACAGTTTCTCCTGTCAAATTGGACACTGAAAGCTGTCCTGTTTTGCAACCCTCTCTGAGAGTCCCCCTGTTGATGGCTGTCGGTGCCTCCGGAGGTGCTGTAGAACCTCAAATGTGTGTGCTCAGCCTTCAGTGGCTTGAGTTGCACTGCTGTCCCCTCCACAGTGCTCTGCTGTCAGCTGAGCAGCTGAGTCATGAAAACAACAAGGAAAAGCTCAAGTTAGAAGTTTGCCGTCCTGCGGGGCTGCTTACCAGCTGTCAGGGCCAGTGTGGCTCTCGGGCCAGACATAACTGCTCCAGAGGAGAAGAGAAGCGTGTCAGCCCAGCCATTTTCTGTGTAGTAATAGAAGTTGTCTGGCATAGTGGGGTGGCCTGTGAGCATGGTACAGTCCTGCCTCCAGCTGAGTGCTCTGCCTTGTTGCCGAGGACCAGGCCAGAGAGGGATGGGCTCCTTTTTATGCTGTAGGACTGGACCAAGCCCAACAGCTTCCACGTCTGTGTCACGTCCTACAAGTACTTCTTCAAGGGCTACGCTGCCCTCTCCTGCGTGCGCTGGAGGTGCCTTGTTGTCGATGAGATGCAGCGTGTGCAGGGCATGGCGGAGCGGCACTGGGAAGCAGTGTTCAACCTGCAGAGGTCTGTCTACCCCTTCGTGTTGTCACTGCCATGCAGCCTGGGTGGGGGGCGCCTGTGGTCGCTGTAGCCGCTTTAGGAGAAACCGAGATGATTGCAGACACACAGAGCATGTCTTTTAGCCACAAGCAGTTGCCCTTCCCCTTTTCAAAGGCCACAGAGCTCTGGAGACCACAGAGCATATGTGTGTCCATTGGCTCCTGGAGCAGAGCTCACCCCTTCCCAGGCCTGCTGGAGAATGGTGTGGCACAGTGTGTGTGTTAGGAGCCCAGTGTTGCTTGCTCTCCCTGCAGCCAGCAGCGCCTGCTTCTGCTTGACATGCCACTGCACAACACCTTCCTGGAGCTGTGGACCATGGTGCACTTCCTCATCCCTGGCATCTCCCGGCCCTACCTGAGCTTGCCGCTGCAGGCACCCAGTGATGAGAACCAGGATTACTACCACAAGGTGGTCATCAGGCTGCACAGGGTACGTCTGCTCCCTCACCATGCTTATAGCCAGGGTGTTGCTGCTTTGTTTTGAGGGAAAACAGTTCTTTTTCTTCAGGTGACACAGCCGTTTATTCTGAGGAGGACAAAGAGAGATGTGGAGAAGCAGCTGACAAAGAAGTATGAGCATGTGCTGAAGTGCCGCCTCTCCAGCCGGCAGAAGGCTCTATACGAGGATGTCATCTTGCAGCCTGGGTGAGTGCCACATGCCCCACCCCCCTCCGGCTGGCTGGGAGGTGGAGATGTGGCCTGTTGTAGAACCAGACCTGGAGTGGGGTCCTGGTCTCCCAGAATTCCTTGCCCCTGTCAGGCTGGCAGGGACCACCCTCCACCTTGCTGCTGTATCTCTGCAGCTGGGGGTGTACGTAGACCCTTCATTTTTGAAACAAGGTCTTGGTAAGTTACTAAATTGTCCAGGCAGAACTCAAACTTGTGATCCTCCTGCCTCGGCCTCCCTCGCTGCCAGGAGCACAGGTGTGTGCTATCTGCCTTCCCACTGTTCTTCCCCTTTGCTGAGTCTTCAGTGGGTTGCAGAGCTGGGTGGTGTCACCCTGCTCCAGCTCTGCTCATCCCCTGACCCTTCATGGCCTCCTGCGATGCCCTGTACCACCTTGTGCTGGCAGCTCCTGGAGTTAGGCAGGGTGCCTGCCTTATGAGTAGGGATGCTGAGGAAGCCCTGTGTGGGCGGCAGGCTTCAGCTGCTCACCCAGCTGGGACCCTGTGCTCCCCACACAGGACTCAGGAGGCTCTGAAGAGCGGGCACTTCATCAATGTGCTGAGCATTCTGATGCGGCTGCAGCGCATCTGCAACCACCCTGGGCTCATCGAGCCGAGGCACCCCAGCTCCTCCTATGTGGCAGCAGCTCTGCAGTACTGGTCGGCCTCACTAATCCTGAGAGCGCTGGAGAGAGACTTGTGGAAGGTGAGTGTGCAGGAGCCAATTGCTGATGTAGCTCTTACACAGGCATGTGGTAGGTTCAGCCCTGAGCATCTCCACTGCCTGTGCTCTCTGGGTTTGCTTGTGCTGGGCATCCTCTGGAATGGAACTGGAATCCCTTGACCTCATATGTCTGGCTCCTCTCACGTGGTGCATTTTTGGAGTGCACCCTCCTTGGGGTAAGCACCAGGACTTCCTCTTGGAGACTGAGCGCTGTCCACTCATGTGGTGGCCCATGTTTGCTTGCCCTCCCTCATGGGCTGCTGTGAATGGCGCTGCCGAGGGTAATCCTGCTGAGGGTACCCAGCTACCCTAACCTTCCTCCACACCCACCCTGACCAGTGCCCTCTTTAGACGCTCAACCTCCTGATGGGTGTGAGGCTGTTCTCGTCACCCTGATACTGAGAAGCAAGCTGTGGCGGTGCTGGGATGGCGGAGTGCTTCTTTTGGTCTAGGAAGGACTGGCCACTGTTGGAATGCGTGCTGAGTCTTGTTGCACTCTCCTTCCTGCCCCGCCCTTCTCCCATCTCCCCACTCCGGCGTCTGGCCCAGCTGGCCAGAGTAGGAGAGCACCTGGGCTCTCCATGCTGCTGCAGCGCTGCTTGGGCTGGGACTCACCTCATGGGGGACTTCTGCTTCTCTGCTGCCTCATGCCATGCAAGGTGTGTTTTTTTCCCCCTTTAGGAAACTGATCTTTCTATATTTGACCTCATTGGGTTAGAAAATAAAATCACTCGCCGTGAAGCAGAGCTGCTGTCTAAGAAAAAGGTGACTCGGAAACTCATGGAGGATATCTTCGCCTCACCACCTCCGGCAGCCAGGCCGGTGGCAGTGAAGCTGAAGGCCAATAGGTATGTGTGCCTGGGTTAGAAGTGGCGTGTGCTAGTCCTGCTCACCCCTGCTCAAAGGAGCACCTGTGGGCTGTGGGGTTAGGTCCCACCTTTACCCTGGGCTGTCAGTGGTCTCTGGATTATCAGCTTCTCCTGGCAGTTGCCCAGATACCACCAGTGTTAGCAAGCATAGCCACCTATAGACATCTCCTGGGCAACATGGAGCAGCTCTCATTGCCCTTCTTGGTTGTCTTTGGGCTGAATTCAGTCTGGTGCTGGCTGTGGTGGCAGCTGTTACACCCTGGCCTGATGGCAGAGTCATGAGGATGGGCCACTAGTGAGGGCAGGTGGAGGGTCTACTCTGGGCACAGTGACACCAAATGACAGGAAATGATTTTTGCCAGTCATTGGGCTAAGGTAGCAGTTACAAATAAGCAAAATCCTATATTTGTGTGAAAAAGAAAACGTAGGTATTTTTGAGGCCAGGGGCCAGTTCCACAGGTTGCATTCCTGTTGCTACTTCTCTGGCTTTACCAGGGCCAGGGACCCTGCTCCAGTGACAGCAGAGCCCACTCACCATCCCTCAGCCCGCTGCAGGCTACACAGATTTGTTCACCTGTGCTTTCTGGGCTCTGCTGAAAGCTTTTGGTGGTTGTCTCTGCCTTCAGCTTTTGTGTGGGTTTTGAAAAATACCTTTACCACTTTTTAGGTAAAGAAAAATGTGTACTTGGTTAGGGGAAAGTGCTTTTGAGTAGCACTTTCATGGCCCGTGTTGTTTCGGTCCATGTCCTAAATCACCGTATTTTCCCACTGTTTCAGCAGGGTGACTTTGCTCCCACTTGGCTCTTCCTCTAAGCTAGAGTTGCATGGGTATTCTGTGCCAGATGTATTATTTTCTGTCTCACGTGGCTATGTACTTAAGATAACCAAGGGCATACTCGTCCCCGTATGACCGAGAATCAGGTTCATTGTGCCACGTTTGTGAGCAGAGTTTGTTAGTAGCTCTCAGGGGTGACAGTGTGCTCCTTGGAGCAGCATGTAGACACCCTCTAGCTTGCCCTTCTGGAGCTGAGGACTGGACATTCTGCCCTCTAGGGTGGTGCTGTGGAGCTCTCTGCAGCTGGGTGATGTTCTGTATGTTTTCCTGCCTGTCTAATGGGCGTCTAGGTTGTTTCAACCTGTGCAGTATGGCCAGAAGCCCGAAGGTCGCACTGTGGCATTCCCTAGCACACATCCGCCTCGTACAGTGAACACTAATACAGCTACTGCCACCCCACAGGGCCCAGTTCGAGGGCGACCACCTATTGCCACATTCTCTGCAAACCCGGACACGAAAGGTATCATCACCTGTCATCCACCCTCCTTGTTGTGGGAGATTGTGGGGTGGGGGGACACTCCCAGGAGCAGCTCCTGAGGCCTTGGGCACCTTCTCTTTCTCATGCTGGGTTTTTCTGTGTACAAGAAACTTCATTCCCAATTGAGTTGAATGTTCATGTTGATGGCAGAGCATTTTTCCTTTGTGTATGTCAAAGTCATTCAGGAAGCTTCCGAGAAAGTCTGTTCTTGTTACAGTTTGTTCCACTGTTTTGACTTCACTGATGATTGCTTTGAAGAGAGTAGGGTGAAATGACAGGAAGGGTACTAAGAGGCCTTCTAGCCTCCAGCTGAAGGTGCTTGTGTCAGGTGTCCTGTGTCTTGTGCACGAGAGATAAACCAGCGGCCAAGACCACAACTACATCACTCGACTGTAAGATAGGATGGACTCCTCTGAGTTTGGGAAGTCGCTTTTGTGACAGTGACTGGTGGGGCTGCTCCAGCCCTCCCTCCTCTCCAAGAAGGACCCTGTGTGTGGCTCAGCTGCACTGATGATGAGCTATGACTGGCCTCTCTGTGCTTTTTAGGAGAGGGTTCTCATTTGAGAGCTGTGTGAACTAATGTCTGTGTGATTCTTTAAAATTCGGGTGTGAAGTGTTGCATTTTATGAGAACCTCTAACAGCTTTGCACAAACCAACCTTATTGATTACAGCGGCAGCAGCCCCGTTTCAGACCTCTCAGGCTTCCACCAGTGCTCCTCGACACCAGCCCGCCTCGACCTCCAGCACAGCCACAGGCCCAGCCCACCCTGCGCGACTGCGGGCGCAGACTGCTGCCCAGACCCCCGCCACAGGCCCGCCCCCGCCCCCATCCCAGGCGCCCTCGCTGGCAGCTGGGCAGAGCGCGCCGCCCCAGCGGCTGGTGCTCACCTCGCAGGCTCAGGCCCGCCTGCCCAGTAAGTGGCCTCGCGTCTAGGGGCTGCCTCACGGCCCTGCGCTGTCAGGAACTTGGGATGTCTGAAGAGCCTTTGCTGTCCACTGCCTCTGTCTGTTCCTTTGCCCAGGCCTAGTGCTGCCTGGAGCTTGGCGCCTGCCAGAGACCAGCACCAGGCCCTTCTCTTTCTGTTCTTTCTCTTGTTCGCCTGCTCTGCTCTCCGCCCGTGCCTTCTCTGTCATTTCCCTCCCCTCCCACAGCCGCACCCTGCTGCTGTGTGGGTGGGCATTAGCTGGGTCCTGTCTCTTAGCCCGAGGCCTATAAGTGGGCATCAGGTCTCCAGATACCCTTCGTGCCTGTGGTCTCTCGTCACCAGCTTAAACTCACTCAGCAGAGACATTTGGAAGTAACTCAGGGCCTGAGATACCAATGTCATACATTATTTCCCAGCGTAGAGCATTTACTGAGGCCAGCATGATTATCATAAATGTGGACGCTTAGTCCTTCTGCGGTAGTATTTATCCTCAGGTGAAATGCTGTGGGTTGCAGATGCCACCTCAGATAGCAGGTTTACTGTATAACTAAATCATTGAGGCATTCCCAGAGAACTGGGGGCCCCTCATTATAAGCCTGTCTGTTGTTGCCCAGGTAGGAGCAATGTCCTAGGTGGCACCCGAGGGCAAGCCCTTGCATGGTACAGGCCCGAGGCGCAGTCCGTCGTGTGTGGAGAGGAGTGCGTGATGCAGCGCCTCTCACGTCAGCTGGTGTTCACGCCAGGCTGCGGAGAGCTGATGGGGGATTGGTATTTCTGTGCAGAACTCTGTCTCTCATTCCCATTTTCCCTCCTTTCCTCACAGCTTTTCTGGGGGCAAGGCATTCTCAGATATTTTTTCAGTCTTTACTAACTGTTCTCTTCATGGTGTCACTAATAATTCTGGCATAGACTTTCTCAAGAGGAGCATTTAAACTTGTCCGTTAATTGGTGGGTGAAAGTCTTTCAACTGCTGCTGTTTTGAGTTGGGTACCTATGACACTGAGTTTTATATATATATATTTTTAAAGTGTAAGCAATGTTAAGTTTCACATTTTTCACAGTAAATCTTGTAGGTTAAATCCTGTGATCTAACTTGAATTAATATGAAACTATCCTACTGTTTATGTATATTTATTTAAAAACATTCCTAGACTTTGAAAAAGTTACGGTGTAATGAAAGCTCTTCATCACAAAGCTTTTGTATCTAGTGATACAACCTGAGTTACTTTTGTGAACTAAATTGGACACATACTTACTTAGTTTCTGAAAGTTCGCTTAAGAAGTTCATACTCTTTGGCGTTTCCAAGTTTGTGATAAACAGATGTTTGCTGTTGTTTTGAGATGTTGTCTAGCCCAGACTGCAAGCTGGATTCTGCCCTCCCGCCCTCAGCCTTGTGCATGCTGGGATTCCTAGGGTGTGCATAGTGGCACGCTGAGCAGATTTCTACTGTTTTTGTTGTTTGCTGTTTTGTTTTGAGAGAGGGCAGCAGTAAAATGGTCCTTAAAATGTTTGGTTAATTGTATTAACATCTGATGTCTAAAATTCCTACCAGTTAGGATTAAGAAGACTGTAACTGTTCCAATGTGATTTTTTAATAGTTTCTTCTATTAAAAGTTACTTTCTTTACATGGTAGAAAGCAACACCTGATAAATGTTTTTAGGTCACTCGTTTACTGTGCACAGTCATTGTTTACCACGGTGGTTGTATAACAGTGTCAGGCTTTTCCCAAAACAGAGTCCCTTCATCTTTCCTTCTACATCTCCTCAGGTGGAGAGGTGGTGAAGATAGCACAGCTGGCATCCATTGCAGGGCCACAGAGCCGAGTTGCTCAGCCAGAAACACCCGTGACTCTCCAGTTCCAGGGGAACAAGTTCACCTTGTCACATAGCCAGCTGCGTCAGCTCACCGCAGGCCAGCCCCTGCAGCTGCAAGGTAGGGATAGTAGTGGCACTGGTGCTGACTATGAGCAGAGAGGTGCCCGTGGTGGGGTGATGTGAGGGAGGACTTGGCCTCCAAACTCCAGGCTCTTCACCCATGTGCAGTGCTAAGATTCACCTCCTAGGAGCTGTTGGGGTCCAGTGAGATGGCATTCTCCCCGCTTAACAGGCACTAAGTAAATGGCAGTTGTTTGTATGAGTAGCGTCTGCCCTTTGAAAGAGTTTCATGTTTTGTAGATCGGGATAGACATATTTGCTGCTTTTTAATATTTGTCTTATTACTTGTTGCTGGGACAAAATACCCGACACTCACAAGTTGGAAGAGGAAAGATTTATTCTGGCTCACAGTTTGTAGAAGTCTCAATGCATAGCTGTCTCCAAGCCAGGGTGGGGTGGCAGAGCAGAAACAGTCCATGGCAGGGCAGGCAGGAGGCAGCAGCAGCAGCAGCAAGCCTACCTTTCCCTTTTATCCCGTCCAGGCTACAAGTCTTTCAGATGGTGTTGCTAACACCCAGGGTGGGACTTCCTATTTTCTGCACCCAGAACTCTGCTAATTCTAATCCATGGACTGATATAGTACCACACACCCTTAATCCCAGTGTCACACACCCTAGGTCCAGTCAGTGCTGATAAGCTCCAGGTATGAGCACATGAGGCTTTGGGGGGACATCCAGACACAAGCTGTAAAAGTGTTAGTGATAGGTGAAAGGTCCAAAACGTGCCAAAGGACTACTAAGATATGTATGAGAAATCACTGTCTTTTACATGCAGACAGTTTCTTTGTTAGATGTGATCTCATTTTGGGCCTTGACATTGTGCATTCAAACGATCTTCCTGCCTCAGCCTCTTTAGTAGGTGGGACTGTCAGTGCCACCACTGACCCTGCCTAGAGGTTTTAATTTCTAGACCAAAACTTCCCAGACCTTTGGCTGAGAGCAGTATTTTGTCCTGCCAAGGTTTCAGGTGTCTACAGGGAGTTGGGGAGAGTTTCCTTGTGACCCACGCAGCGCCAGGCAGCAGTGACTATCCCTAATCCGAGCACTGCTGCAAGGAGAGGTGGCCTCATGATGTGAGCAGAGCAGGCCATCATCAGCTCTCACCAGATTGCCCAGGCAACTGAGCTTTGCACTGACGGGTATCAGCAGACTCAGTCTCTTGTTTGCCTGAGTTGCTAAGCTGTTTGGAAGTGCCAGGGTTGTGTGGCTGTCATGCGTACGTGCTGGGGACTGATGCCCCCGGATTGTGTGTTTGCAGGCAGCGTCCTCCAGATCGTGTCTGCCCCTGGGCAGCCCTACCTGCGTGCACCTGGCCCTGTGGTGATGCAGACCATGTCACAGGCAGGTGCTGTGCATGGTGCCCTTGGAAGCAAGCCCCCGGCTGGTGGCCCCAACCCCACACCCCTGACCCCACAAGGTAGGGTGTTCTGGTGTGGGGGTGGGACTCTGCTTCTCTTAACTATCCTCTGAGTGGTTGGGAGCCTGAGTGTTCAGCTGTAGGACCTCACCATGATATTGCCACTGATGATACAGGATCTCGCCCTAGTGGCCACAGATGCTTGGGTTTGCAGTCTTTCTCTTCTGCTCTCAGAGGCATTGTCCCCACTCATCTCAGCTATTCATTTTGGTCTTGGTCTGCAGAGAGACTTGGAGAATGAAACTGTGTGTGCTGCCATGTCGCAGACACACCAAGCCTGAGCATGCCTAGAGCTTCTTGGCCAGGCTGAGATGCGTGTCACTGTATGTGTGGGGCTCAGCTGCTTCTCTAGCCAGCCTGTGCCCCAGAACCTCTGGCCTCCCAGCTCTGGTTCTGCCTCCTGCTGGCTTCTCCTCAGCGGGCCCAGCCCTGCCTGACATGCTTTGTTCAGGAGTAGGTAGGTAGGTTGGACACGTGGGAGCAACAGGCAGCCTCAGGGCTGGCATACTTCCCTTCCTGCCCAGAGTCCCGGCTGTAGCCCCACCTTATAGCTGTCTTCTGGGTGCTGTGGGCAAGTGGGCTTGGGGATGGGAAGGGTCCCCAGTGGGGGAGACATGCACTGTGTCCCTGCACCCAGGTGGTAATGGCCTCTCTGGGCCAGGTTCTCTGCGCCAGAGTTGGCCACTTGCCTTCTGGGGCCTGGAGCCAACTGCTGCAACCATCTCAGGCTGCCACACTCCTTTCTCAGACCCTCTTCTGCACCTGGACCCTGTGCGCTCTGGCCTCCTTCCCAGCTCTGTTTTTGCTTTTATAGTTGGTGTTCCAGGGCGAGTGGCAGTTAACACCATGGCTATTGGAGAGTCTGGGCTGGCCTCCAAGCCGGCCTCTCCCGTTGGAGGGCCAACCCAGGTGAGGAACTGGGCTTGTAAGTGTTCTGTTGGATTGCTAGCACAGGGCACCTAGGCAGTTGTCTTCCAGAAGCTGTGTGCTGTGTACTACATGGCCTGATGGCTTCTAAGTCCTCATTCTGTTACAAATCACAGAACTGCATGTCCTCTTTAAAGTGCACGTCTGTTTTTTAACAGCACTGGAGATTGAGCCCAGGGCCTTTATGCTGGAATACATTCCCAGCTTTCTTTAAGATACTTTTTATTTTGAGACAGGGTCTCACTAAATTGCCCAAACTGGACTAGAATTTGTTATGCTCCTTCTTCAGCCTGTCAGAGTGCTGAGAGTATGTGTGTGTGCCACCACACCTAGTGTAGGATCTTGATTTTAAAAACACACATTTCTAATGAAAAAGTTCAGCTGGAGGGTAGAAAAAAAAAGCTGGGCTCTATGATTGGAGATTTTTTTCCCCAGTGGTTCCTTTGTAAGGCTTTGAGGGTATCAAGTGCTTGCTTGTCTCTCCAGGAAAAAGTGCCTGACTTTTTCTTCTTCCCTGTGGGTTGCTCTTCCCATAGAACAGGAAACTTGGGGTGTTGACGTGGATGCTGTATGGGGGATCACAGTGCAATGAGGAGGCAATGTGCTATGCTTCTCGAGTAACTGTTTTTGTCACTTTACCATTTTTGGTAAAGGAGGAAAAGACTAGACTTTTGAAAGAGCGGCTGGATCAGATTCACTTTGTCAACGAGCGGCGCTGTTCCCAGGCTCCTGTGTACGGCAGAGACTTGCTGAGGGCGTGTTCCCTGCCTGGCAGAGGGAAGATGCTGGGGCGTCTGTGTCTCGATGGTAGCCTTGGGAAGGGCACTGGGCCATTGAGCTCTTGCCTGTCACCCTCAAAAAGTAAGAGAGGTCTGATTTTGACCCTGAGTCAGCGCCAGGAATCTCTCCAGGATGTTCTTAACAGGTATGTTAGACTGTGCGTTGTGACCCTTGGCTGGGGCATCTGGGTAGGTGATGGCCATCCTGTGCTGTGGACCATCTCCTCCACCCTGCCCTTTGAGAAAACTGTTTCCTAAAGACAAACACACATTGCCAGGGTCCACTCAGAGCAGGCTGACAGTAGAAAAAAAAGCCCCATGGGGTGTGCTCCTGCAGGCTTCCACTGGCTTCTGTGTAGAGGGCAGCCTGCCTTGTTTCTGCATGCTTGCCTTGTTCTCTTGCTTAGCCTCAGGACAATTTTTCCCCTTCCTGGGCTCACCGAATGTCTCCTGCTAACTTCTCATTCAAGGGGAAACCTTGCTACCCTAAGCCTGGTCAGCTTTCAGGGTCTGCCCATTCCAGACCGCACAGGTCAGGACTGACTGGCTGGAGGGAGGATGGGTCCCAGCAGTGCCTCCCAGGCCGACAAGCTGCTGTGACTTCTGGTCTGTGTGCAGTAGGTCGTCAGCCTCCTGCTCTAATGGGCTTCTCACACGAATGCTCCTTATCCTTTGAGAGCATAGATGATTTTTTTCAGTTTAAATATAGCTGGGAGCAGGTCATCAAAAACTCAGCTTCAGCAGTTGTCCATAGGAAGGGCTTTTCTAGCAAGGGCACCCTTGGGCATGTCAGGTTGGCTATAGCATCGTTGTACTGCCTGGAGGAGCCCCTCATCCTGGGTCATGCACTCCTTGTGGTGGCTGTGGCAGTCCTAGGATGTCTTTGCACATCCCTGTCCCAACATTCCCAGCTAGATATGAGCTTCTGACTGAGTAGCCGTCTCTGAACTGTCCGTGTGGCTGGGGCAGTGCTCCATGCTGACCCTTAAGGCCATGGGTGTCAGATGTGCTTCTGAGGTGGGCTTCCCTCACCAGGAGTGGGAGGGTCTGCCCCTATGCTATAAAGGACATTCCCACCCTGTGGCAGCCACGTGGGTGCCCTAGCTGCCCTCCGGAGCTTCCCTGACTGCCATGTGTTGACTTCGCCTTTTGCCTCTCAGGGTGGCCTGTGTGATTCCTCCGGTGGTGGTTGCGCCCCCTTCTCTGTGGGTGGCCAGGCCACCTGCCAGGTACCGCCACAGGCTGCACGCCCTGCAGCAGCACCTGCAGGAGCACACTGCCCCTTATCTGCAGCAGCTGCGGCAGCTGACCACGCTGCGCTTGTTGCAGTTCCCCGAGCTGAGACTGGTGCAGTTCGACTCAGGTATGGCCTGATCCTGTTGGCGGCCTCCTGGGGGTGGGCTGTGCTTGCTTAGACTAAGAGATGCTCGCCACCCTCTGTTTCCTAGGAAAGTTAGAAGCACTGGCCATCCTGCTTCAGAAGCTGAGGTCTGAAGGACGTCGTGTGCTGATTTTGTCCCAGATGGTCCTTATGTTAGATATTTTAGAAATGTTCTTGAATTTTCATTATCTCACCTACGTAAGAATTGATGAAAATGCCAACAGTGAACAACGGCAGGTCAGTGAGCAATTATCTTGATGTCACTTGGGTTTCAGTTGCATTCACTTGAGTCACTAGGCATTAACCCAGTCTTAAGTGCCATGTGGATTCAAGGATAGCCCAGCCCTTCCAAGGAAAAGAGCTTTCCAGTGGTATGCGCCATAGCAGGTCTCTTTTTTCCCTGCATGTGTGTGTATGAGCTCTGCTGTCAGCTGGGTGTTTTAGGACAAGGGTCAGGACCTGCAGTTGTTAGTGGGCAGGGTTGGCATAATTGGAGAAGTGAGTGGCTACATAGAAAAAATGTGAGTGTAGTTAGATGGACCTGTAACTAAAGAAACTCAAGAAAAACGATAATAAAGAAATGTAAGTTCAAACAATGCGCCTATTTCTCACTTATCAAAAGTGAAGGATGCTAAGGATATTTTAGACCCTGGAAGGGGTGCTGGTAGAGACAGACATCAGCCAGGCCCTCTAGATGGTAGTGTGACAGCGTGGGTGGCCAACCTCAGAGATGGTCTGTGCTCCAGCCTGGGACTTGGGACACAACAATTTGTATGTGTGGTGCTCACTGCAGAAATAAATGTTCCTGATGACCTCAGTAGAAGGAGTGAGAGAAGAGTGTCCATGGCTGTGTGGCTTGGCTGCCTTGGCACAGCATAGCTGGACTGCAGAGTCATCGCGCCTCAGGCTGAATACAGAGCAGGGAGCGGGGCACATGTTGCCCACTCTGCCCCATTGGAAGTCACAGGGCCCCACAGGACTTGTGCCAGTGTTTCTTTTCTTTCTTTTCTTTTCTTTTTTTTTTTTTTTTTTTTTTTTGGTGCCAGGGATTGAACTCATGACTTCGTGTTTGCCAAGCAGGCCCTTATGCCACTGAGCTAAACCCCCAGCCCCTAGTGACCCAGTTTCCTGGAAATAGTGTAGAAAGTGTACTGTATGGAGAGTGTTTTGAAGGAGGAGGTCAGTCAGCACTTAGGTCCTCTTTTGGCGTAGAAAGACAGAAGAACCAGGACCACACTGCCATTACAGTTCTCAGCACTAGACAACAGTGGGGGCTGCTCTTCGTGGTGCTGTGCGCCTCGTCCTCAGCCTTACTCCAGGGGCTTTTGCTGTGAAGCACTTTGGCATTGCCTGAGGATACATGAGAAAGCACATCTCCCTCCCCAGCAAGACTCTGCTTTCTTGTGGGGCCTACAGACTGTGCTGACAACAAGCACTTGCTGGAGCGATTGCTGGTGCTGCCTGAGCAGTACACGTGGGTGTCAGAGCCAAGGAAGGAAAGGAGAGGCACGCATGCAGTACCAGAGGGACACTCCGAGGTTTGGTTCTGTGTTAGCTAAGGCACAAACCAGTCCTCTTACAGAGTGACTTCAAACTGATGGACACCAGTGTGTCTGTGGGCTCCACATTTTCTGGACACACTAACTTGAGCCTCTGTGTTTGGTCTCAGGAGCTGATGAGGAGTTTCAACAGGGACAGGCGGATTTTCTGTGCCCTTCTCTCCACCCACAGCCGTGCCACGGGTATAACCCTGGTAGAGGCAGATGCCGTGGTGTTTTATGACAGCGACCTAAACCCAGTGATGGATGCCAAGGCCCAGGAGTGGTGTGACCGGATTGGGCGGTGCAAGGACATCCACATATACAGGTGACCAGAAGGCCCTCCCAGAGACGGACGCAAGAAGAGAAGGGTGGCAGTTCTTAGGTCTAGAGGTTTCCCCTAGGCTTGGGTTATATTTTATTTAGAAAAATATGTATTCCTGCTGTTTCATCTGTTCTTTATAGTTAACATTGGATTGGAATTGTCACTTAGTTATTCTTTGTACTTACACATGAAAAGGATGATTTATGTTCTGGGTTGTTTTAACTATTATGAAATATAATTAGCTATTGATAAAATTTAGATCTATAGCATTGCTGTCAAGCATAAAAATTGTAACCACCAAAATAGCTAACTGGGGAAAGAAGAAGGCCTGATCAGTATCTCCAGATTCTGAAAGTGTTGGGTGATAATAGTGCAGTGCTCATCTGTGTAAAACACACTTAGCTGCTGTGAGTGAATGTGGGCTGGGCCACTGGTGCCAGTTTGGAGTGTTTCACAGTCTAGGTGGCTTAGGGCGAACGGTTTCCAGGAAGCAAAGCCTGGAGCCTTAAGCTTGAAGGATCACTTTAACCAAAACTCTGAAAGACACATTTGAGGTAAAAATTTTAAGTATTGCAAAAAGATACCATTAAGTGAAGTAAATACATACATAATAGGTGGGAAAACTGTTGACAAGTCTCATGACAAGTCAAAAGTCAGATCATTCTGATAATGTAAGTAGAAAAGTAAAGGACACTGACACTCTTATGCTAGGTGTGGTGGTGCGCTTCTGTAACCCCAGCACTCGGCAGGCTGGGGCAGGAGGATCACTGTGAGTTTGAGGCCAGCCTGGGCTACATAATGAGTTCAGAACCAGCCTGAATGACATGATGAGACCCTGTCTCAAAAACAGACAAACACACTTTTTAAAAAATATGCACTCATTTTTCAGAGGTAATCTGGAGAACCTAAGTCTGCAGTCGGTTGCTGTCTGCTGGGTAGGATGTACACAGGTTCAGCGTGTGAAGCAGTCTCCTCTGTCTCAGGAGGCAGTACACAGAAGGACGCTGAGCCTGCAGCTGGGGCCTGGGAAGGGCAGCTTCCGTGGACTTCAGGGCAGGGATTATCTCAGTCCCTCTGAAAGTAGTGTGGCACAGGCTTGTTGAAATTAAAGTGATGTGTCCTTCGCTGCATCCTAAGCATCCTGGGACCTCTGTCTCGTGGTGTCAGGATGTCCGCTGCCGTTCTGTCCATGTGCCCGCAGCAGGAGCCTGTTGTGGGGTCAGTGGTTCCACCGGGTTGAGCAGCAGCAGGAAGGCATGCTCATCTGGCAAGCTACTCAGTGAGGAAGACAGAAGGGGGTTGATCCACACGCAGTGAGACAGGCGTGGCACACGGTTAGCGTGTATGAGGCTGCGAGCCTCTCCACTGCGGAAAGGGCAGAGGAAGCAGGCTGTGATAAGAGCATGGCCCGCAGAAAAGCCGCCTGTTAGGCACCCTCCGGTCACTCAGGTGGGTGTGTGTACAAACCATGGGTCAGCTAGGTGAGGCTTCTGTGGTAATCTCAGAAATCACAATGCAGGTGACTTTCTTCCCTCTGTGGACTCTTTAGTTTTTGTATATCAGACTCTGATACTTTTCTTTGCCTTGTTTGTTTCTGTGTAGGTTCCTTGATTTTTGGAAATTTTAGGGGA
Organism: Hydrochoerus hydrochaeris; assembly: GCA_004027455.1. NCBI lineage: Eukaryota > Metazoa > Chordata > Mammalia > Rodentia > Hydrochaeridae > Hydrochoerus > Hydrochoerus hydrochaeris. The sequence goes on from PVLA01002475.1 coordinate 186,364, forward strand.
AACTCCATTTGTTCTTTTCATGCCTGTGAAACTCATATTAAAGTGTGTGACTTGGACCTGTAATTTAGCATTTAACATTTTGTAAGCAGACAAGCCTTGTGAGAAGCTCATAGACTAGGAGGCGCCCACCTGGGTCCTGCCCGAGGACTTTGTCAGTATCTTTGTCAGCTGATGGGGCAGCCACAGTTCTGTCTTACATCAGCACCAGCTGTGGCCTGGCAGCATGTAGGGGAACAAAGGATGACGTTACCCATCCTCAGGCGAGAGCAAGACATCGCAGGCAGCCTGGACAGGGAAGCCAGTGGCGCAGACTTTCAGGGTCAGAGGTGTGGTGAGCCTGGCAGGAGGGAGTGGGCCTCATCCAGTTGTGACTGGCAGGAGGAAGCAAGGTGGCCAGCAGGGGGCTGCACCCCTGTGTTTGCTGGAGCTGAGGAGTGGAGGTGGTTGAGTGGGGCGTGGGGCATGGGGCTTGATAACCTGTGCTTAAAAGTGACTTGATTGTCATTGTATGGTACATGTGTCTGTCTGTGTTTTGTAGGCTTGTAAGTGGCAATTCCATTGAAGAGAAACTATTGAAAAATGGAACTAAAGATTTGATCCGTGAAGTGGCTGCCCAGGGAAATGACTACTCCATGGCATTCCTCACCCAGGTATTCTGCGTATGCTCGGTGCTCTGGGCGTGGGAGGCTGCACAGGGACGGGATCCTGCTGTCTTGTGTGGTTTTCATGTGCCCGACGCCTGCGCTGAGGCAGGAGATCATCTCTGGTCCTGGGCTCAGAGTGCTTCTTGTGTCCAGCGAACAATCCAGGAGCTGTTTGAGGTCTATTCTCCCATGGACGACACTGGCTTCCCGGTGAAGGCAGAGGAGTTCGTCGTACTCTCCCAGGAGCCTTCTGTCAGTGAAGCCATCACATACAAGGTTGCGAGGCCTTTCATAGAGGTGAGGCTCATTCTGGTCTAGCAGGGACCTGCTCCTCCCTGCCTCTCCCTCCCCTCCAGTTGTCCATCCCAAGGACTCTCAGCTGTGGGGAGGCACAAAAAAAAGGTGGACCTTGTGGCCTTGTGTGAGTCACTGCTACGTTCTTTAGGTTTTCTGAGCTGTGCTGGGTTACCTGTCCCCGACCTCAGTCCACTGTCTTGGTTCTGCCTGGAGCAGTTGCTGGCCTTGTGTGTCACTTAGCCCCGGCAGTTATGCCACCGTCATTGAGGGCTTGGGCAAAGTACCTAGTCGAGTTTGAAGATTTACAAAACGCAGTGCTAAGTGTTTCATGTTGGCTGCATGTTGATGTGGATCTTGTGTTACAGAGAGTATTTTGCAGCTTAGTGCAGGAACTGGAAGGTTCTTAGATTGTACACTTAAGTCCTGAGGTGACCCCATGCCAGTTGGCTGTGTGGGCACCTCAGAGCCCCTTCTGTTCTTTCCCACGCAGGGCCTCTGTGCAGTGCCTCTCCTTCTCTGCCTGAGTCCTTGTTTTACCATGTCACAGGGGGATCTCTTTCTGCAGACCCCATTCCAGTGCCTTCAGGAGGGAGGGTCAGGCTGCTTTGTACCCTCTGGCTTCTGCTGGCTTCTGTGGAAGCTGTGGAGACACAGCCCTGCCTCATGTATCCCCACTCTCCAATATATACTCCTTGCGTGTGGCATGAATGAGCTACTTCTGTCTCTCCAAGTGAACTGTTTGGTGATTACAGGTGCCACCTTTGAGGATGGATGGTGTCTTAGTCACATTTTCTTGTTGCCGAGACAAAATACCCAGTACCCACAAATTAAGGGAGGAAAGGTTTATTTGACTCACAGTTTGTGGAAGTTTCAGTCCGTAATCAGCTTGCTCTGAGGCAGAGAGGCCTGGCAGAGGAGAAACTGTTCATGGTGGGCAAAAGTCAGCAAAATGGCAGCAGCTGACTTGTCTTCTTTCTGTCTTTCCAGGCCACCCACCCTTTGGGCAGTGCCATCCACACCCAGGGTGGGTCTTCCCATCATCCACACCCAGAACTATTCCAAACCAATCAGTGAGCTAATTTACTCAGCACAGACCTTGGTCCAGTCACCTCTGAAAGACCCCACCTGTGACTGCGTGAGGCTTTGGGGCACTTCTAGACACAGCCACACAGGTGGTGAAGGGCAGGGCCCATCCACAGCCTCTCCCATCCTGGGCCAGCACTCCTTACTTAGGTTTTCTGGGTTTAACTTCCTTTGCCCAGAAATAACCATTCATAAATTTAAGGATAATCTGTATGCGGTATGATAATGTGGGAGGAAATGTAGTATAATAAAAATGTTGAAGTTAGCCTTCTGAATTAAAACTATAGAACTGAGTTCTCAATTTTAGACTTATGGTTTCATTTGAAAAGGATGAAATGGTTTGCTTATGTTTGTAAACAGTATTAGAATACTCAAGATGTCAAGATTCATTGTGACTATTAATTCGACTTGTTTGTTTACTTGGTTTTTTTCCAGTAGTGAAATCTTTTCCCCTTTCAGTATTACATAGTGCCTATTATTTCCACCAAATCCCATGTTTCACTGCATGTATTTTGTTCAGGTCAGTCACTATGATGCCTTTCTTAGCCCCTGCCCTCCTTGTCTGGTGGTAGTTTTCCTTCTACTTGGATGTTATCTTTTTTAGATCCACACTTGAGGAAGAACATGGGTTTTTTGTCTTTCTGAGTCTGGCTTATTTCACTCAACATGGTCTCCAATCCCATCCATTTTCCAGCAAGTGACCAGATTTTGTTCTGCTTTATAGCTGAGCAGCACTTGTGCCGCTGTCAGCGTGGGTGTGCAGACATCCCTAGAGTCTGCTGATTCCTCAGATAGATGCTAGGCAGTGGTGTAGCTGGATCACGTCATAGCTCTAATTTTTGTGTGTTGGGAAAAGCTCCATACGGATTTCTGTAGGGACTGTCCCACTTTCCCTTGCCCTGTAGATGACTTCCTTTCCCCTGCATCCTCTTATTCATAGTTTTGGTTCACACTGCCCTAGTGACTATAAAGATGCTGAACATTTTTTCATATTATTGGCCATTTGTACTTCTTTTGAGAAGTACCTGTTTAATTGCAACTTTATTGATTGACCTATTTGATCATTTTGGCTTTTTGAATTCTTTAGATAGACATTTGCCCTCTGCAGAGGAGTAGCTGGCAGATTTTCTCCTATTCTGTGTGCTGTCTCTTTTATTTTTGAGTCTCATTCTATAGTCAGGTTGCCATCGAGCTCTCTATGTAGCCCAGTCTGGCCTTGAACTTGTGACAGTCCTCCTGTCTCAGCCTCCTCCATGTGTCAACATGCCTGGCTCTGTAGGCTGTCATTTCTTTCTGTTGTTTTCCCTGGCTATGCCAAAACTTTTTACTTCGATGATTCTTATATTATTTCCTATTCAGATAGTCTTTGTGCCTACAACTTCAAAAGCTACTCTTGAGTTTTCTTTCAATAGTTTCATCTTCTGAGCTTATAACTAGGTCTTTGATCTATTTTTTAAATAATATTTCATTTTAAGGGGCCGAGGATTTAGCTCAGTGTTGTAAGCACCTGCCTGGCAGACACAAGGTAGTGAGTTTGATCCCCTGGACCAGAACCGCTCCTCCCCCACAAAAAAAAAAGAGTATTTCATTTTATTTTTAAAACATTTTTCTAGATTAATAATTTTTTTTTAAAGTTGATAAATACACATTGTCAAATGTGCTTGTTTTAAGGGTCCATCTCAATGAATTTTTGTATTACAGAATCAACCACAACCAAGATCAAGATATATATCATTTCTACCAACTTGAAGGCTTTGTTACTAGTTAGTATTTACTGCTACTCTAGAGGTACCTGGGTCTAATACTGTATGGTGGAGTAGTTTTGTATTTTTTTTTTATTTTAAAGAGAAAAAAACCCTAGAAAAATCAAGAAGCAAACCTAAAAAACAACAATGAAAGCAAAATAACAACAACAGAAAATAACTATTCAGGTTTTCAAAAAAGATAATAGGATTTTAACAATAGTTGTTATACTGCATATTGTTACCTGCAAAGTAGTTGCTCAGGTTACCAGATACAGGAATAAAAACAGTAAAACAGAACAAAACACTGGATTTCAAAAACAAGACAGAAGGAAATCCCCCATAGCTGCCACAGCGCACACTGTCTTCCTCCAGATAGATGCCCAGACCACCAGCCCCAGGCCTGCAGAATCAAACAAACAGTGTAAGCATCAAGCTGTTCACCTCAGTTGTTGTCTCACCCAGCGTCCCCTCTGAATCAGCCAGCTGCTTATGGAGGGGGTGGGGACGCCGCTCTTCTGGTTTCCCAGCCTGCACACCGGCCGGCTCATGGGAAGATGTGCTTTGTCTTCTTGCTGAGTCTCTTGGCTCACGGGGGGTTTGTCTTCTTGTGCCTTTGATCTATGTTGAATTGATGTTTTTGTAGTTTCTTGTTCAGTTTCTTCAGTGTTCAGATTCTTTACCTCCTTGGTTAGATTGATCCCTAGGAAGTTTAGTTTTGTTTTAGTTTTTTGAAATTTGTGAATGGAATTGCTTTTGTGATTTTTTTTTTTTTTTTTGCTAGCTCATTATTTTTGTTTGGTTTTGTTTTGTTTTTAAAGTCAGGGGTTTGTGGTGTAGTTTAGGCTGGCCTCAGACTCATAACAATCTTCCTGCGTCAGTTTCCCGAGTTCTAGGATTACAGGTATACGCTGCCATGGTTGGCTTGAATAGTTACTGATTTTTTTTAATGTTGGTTTTTATATCCTGTGCCCAGAAATACCTTACAAATTGTTCTAAATAGGCTTTCCTCGTTATATTTAATAGATAACATATGCATGAGGTTGAAAAGAAATTCACATAGCACAAGAAGATAGAGATTCCTTCCCAGAGGGGACCACATAGTTGTTACAAGTTTCATGCCACCTTGGAGGACAGTGGAGGGTGTTTGTGCATGTGAATGTGAGCCTGCTAACACAGCATACCCTGGAGAAGCCTCTGTGGCCCTGTGGTTTCCAAACAGCCTAGGATTTCCGCAAAGAGGTTCTTCCCAAAGGGGCTTGTTGACTGCCTCACTGTGACTTGGTGCTCTTCTAGGCTGCAGGGCAGGCACTAGGAGAAATAGGAATCCCACCTTGCATAAGTGAGGAAAGGCTGGAATCCAAGCTGGGAGGGCTGTAGCTATGCAGAGGACCTGGCATTGGAGTGAGGCATGTGTGGAGGTCCAGGGGGAGCATTTGGACTCAGGTCCAGCATAGGGCAAGTCACCAGCTGGAAGCCAGTGGGGTGGGGGCAGAGGCGTCCCCAATCCTGAAAACAAGGCTGTCTCTGGTCAGGGCTGGCGTCAGGCTGGGCTGTCACCTGCCATTTTGCCTTCCACACGGAGGCTGGGTTGGAGGCAGGTGTGGGGGGGACCAGTTAGGAGGTCAAAAGAAGGCACACAGTTGGAGAAGTGTGGGGACAGCAGTGGGGGGGTCATCAGAAGGTGAGGTCAGTGCTAGAGTAGCAGCTGCTCCCCTGGTGTGGCCAGTGTCCTCTGCAGCCATGGTTGTTTTTGGAGACATATACCCCGAGCCTGCCTTGCTGGCTCATGGGAGGATTGTGCCAGAAAATAGTTTGAGAAAGGTTTGCCGATATATGAAAATACATGCAATGGTGTCCACCTCGTGAAGATTGACTGGACACATTTTCACAGGGTGAGGGCAGCCATTGCCACACCTGGTAAAGAGGAAGGGGCATATTTCCAGCACTCTAGAGATTCCTCCACTACCTGCCCCCTTCCACAAGTGAATACTCTGTGACATCAAGCCACAGCTGCCCTTGCTGAATTCCACATCAGTGGGACCCTCTGCTGTGTAGAGGGTCGATGCTTGCAGTCAAGCACTCTGAAGTCTGTCTGTGAGGGCTGCTGACTGGGGGCTGTGCTTTGGGAGACACACATGTTGTCTCTTCACACATGTGAACGTGCACCAGCATCCCTGCGAGGCGAAGGCCTAGCAGCAGAGCTCCTGCCAGGCCAGTGTGTGTGTATGGCTGACCTGAGTGGCTGCTCTTGCCGCTGTGCTTGGGCACTGAGGCTGGGCCTCCAGCAGCCTCGCTTGGGCTGACCTGAAAGGGGGGCGGGGGGATAGTCTCTCACGGTGGCTTCAGTTTGCATCTTGCCATTGGGTGATTTTGGCCACTTCCTTGTGAATCCCTGGGATATCCCCCTGCTCCTTGCAGTGCTGAACACAAGTGAACTCAGGGCTTTGGGCGTCGGAGGCTCACTCTACCAGGGGGCACACTCCAGCCCCAGGGTTCTTCCTTCATAAAGTACCTTTTTAAAAATGGTGGTGTTCCCATTTTAACGACTGTTAGAGCTCTTCCTGTATTCTGCACGTGCAGTCTGTGCCCGTTAACATGTGCAGCATCTTTTTTGGTGGTGTCTCTTGATGAGCAGTGATTTCTAGTCATGTTGTCACCCAATACCAGTTCTCTGTGTTCAGTCACTGAAGAGGTTCTCTGAGGTTGCAGTGATACTTGCTGGATTGATGTGGAAGTAATTTCCGTGCATAGTGTGAGCTGTGGCCATATTCTAGCCTTTGCAAGTGTGGCTCTGCTGCCCTGGAAGCCTGTGCAGTTTGTAACATAGCTCTTGTAACACCTGCTGTCCCTGTGTCTCGGAGGTAGGTGTCTATGGGGGCCTGCAGCAACTCCACAGAGCCCCTGGATGTGAGAGGGAGTAGGGACAGTTCGCCGTGGGCGTCTCTCACAGTTCTCGGCGAGCCTGTGTAAGGCCCCATGGCACGCGGCTGTGCATCTTCTGTTCAGCTGTGAGCCACGTCCTAGGTCTGTCAGATGCTGTGGCCAGTGGGTGTGTGTGTGGGTGTGTGTGTGTGTGGCCAGTGTGACAAGAAGCCCTGAGCCTTTCTTGTTGGTATCTGTGTGCTCCACTGGCCTTGCCATTCTCTTCAGGGCATCAGCACCCTCTACTTGTGGCCCATCCGGCTCACCCAGGGGCTTCCTGGCAGGCTCAGATGGCACCCTGCACCATTTTGTGTGCCTGTGAGCTGCCTGTTGTCTCATGTGTCCATGGGGACCCTGGGGACCTTGGACCTTTGGGCCCCTGCCTCCGCTTGAAGTGCATGTCCACCAGACTGAGCGCAGCTTCTCTGCAGGCCCTCAAGAGCATCGAGTACCTAGAGGAGGATGCTCAGAAGGCCTTGGAAGAAGCAGTGCCCGGCCCCGGTGCCAGCCTGCTGTGCTCAGACTCGGAGGACCCCAGGCAAGGCGAGGAGCTGTCACGGCTGGAGGAGCTGGCAGATTTCATGGAGCAGGTTCGGGTTTCTTTTTTCTTTAATATTAAAGATCTTAGCGGGCGTGGTAGCGCCTGCCTGTAATCCCAGCACTTGGAAGGCTGAGGCAGGAGAATGACCTTAATGTCAAGATGAGCCTGGACTACACTACAAAATCCTGTGGCAAAAAACAGAAAAAAGGGCCAGGGATTTAGCTCAGTGGCCTAAGTGCCTGTCTGGCAAGTGCAAGGTCGAGTTCAATCCCTGGTACCAGAAAGAAAGAAAGAAAGAAAGAAAGAAAGAAAGAAAGAAAGAAAGAAAGAAAGAGAGAGAGAGAGAGAGAGAGAGAGAGAGAGAGAGAGAGAGAGAGAGAGAGAGAGCAGGCAGGAAGGAAGGAAGAGAAAGGAAAGAAAGAAAGCTACTTGATTTTGACAATTTTTAATATTTTGTTTACTTTGACAAACAATAGTGACTTTTTAAATTCCAATGGTGATAACTAGATTTTACAAAGAATTTAACTAATTTGCCATTGATTTTTTTTTTTTAATATGCTTTTAAAATAGCTTACTCCCATTGAGAAATATGCTTTGAATTACCTGGAATTGTTCTATACAACCATCAAGCAAGAAAAAGAAAGAAATAATGAGGTAAGAGAATCAAATTTTGACCAGTTTAACATGTGAATAGCCTTGGACTTTTCAGTGCTAAGTAAACATGACCTTATAAAATGAAATGCTAGAAACCTGCGTAGGCCCCAGGGGCTCGTGTCTCCTGAGATGCCTTCATACTGATTCAGAGCAGCCCGGGGTTGCACAGTGGGTCAAGTATTGAGGGCAGTGGGGCCACAGAGGTGGGGACAGCCAGGTGGGTGCTGCTGGCTCCGATGTGGAACATGTTTCCTGTGGCCCTGCCGCTAGGACACCATGAGGGCCTCTGTGAGGGCCTGGGAGTCACACAACACCCAGGCTCTGCAGGAGAGGGAAGCCCAGCTGCTGCGGGAGCAGGAGGAGGCAGAGCTGCTCACCTACACACGGGAGGACGCGTACAGCATGGTAGGCTCATGTTCCGGCCCCAAGGCCGTGTTCTCGGGCTGCTTTCTCTTGAACCCATGCTTAGAGATTCTCTGTCAGATGTTGGCTTTCTCCTGCACTGTATTGCCAGCTGAGAATGAAACTCATTTCTAAGTCATGCCCATCAGACTGCTTTGGGAGACTTAAGTGTGAAAGTAAATAGTTTGTGGTGTTCACTGTGAAACAGAGATGTTGAATACAACTGGCCCGCATTCCCTACAGGAATACATCTGTGAAGATGCCGATGGGCAGACGGAGGTTATGCCGGTAAGGAGTTCCTCTCCCTGTGCCCAAGGGGGTGGTTTTGCACAGTTCTGCCTCTTATGAAATTTGCTTTCTCTCCGAAGCTCTGGACTCCACCCACTCCCCCTCAGGATGACAATGACATCTACATCGACTCGGTCATGTGTCTGATGTATGAGACCATGCCCATCCCAGAAGCCAAGCTGCCTCCTGTGTATGTGAGGAAGGAGCGCAAACGGCACAAGACAGACCCGTCAGGTGTGGCACCTGTGCTTGGTGGAGGCCCCCCAGTGACTGTGATCTCCCTCCCTCTGTGGGAGTTTCGGTGGGGTGACTACAGGCCCCCCAGTTACCGTATCTCATTGCTTGTTCTGGTGTCTTCCTGGAGGCCTTGACGTTTGTACCTCTCATTAGTAGTGAAAGCAAGCAAACATTCTGACCTCAGATGGGTGCTTCCCCAGCTCGGGGTCCCTGAGCCCTCCTCTCCTGCTGGTGTGGGGCTCTTCCTGTCCTATGTTGCTGATGTTGCTCTCCTTTAGCCACAGGCAGGAAGAAGAAGCAGCGGCATGGTGAGGTGGTTGTGCCACCTCGGTCCCTGTTTGACCGGGCCACGCCAGGCATGCTGAAGATCCGGCGTGAGGGCAAGGAGCAAAAGAAGAACCTGCTGCTGAAGCAGCAAACGCCCTTTGCCAAGCCACTGCCTACCTACGTTAAGTCCTCTGGGGATCCCCCACAGGACAGCCCTGAGTGGCTTATTGGTGAGGACTGGGCCCTGCTGCAGGTGAGCTGTCTTGTTACTTTTCTCTCATCACTAAGACAAAGTTCCCAACGCTGAAAATTAAAGAAAGAATTGGCTGGCTCCAAGGCAGGGTGGCGTATGGCAAAGGGCAACCGTTCATGGTTTCAGAAGATAGCTAAAGTGAAAAGAGGGAGAGAGAGTCTGTCTCTTATGTAGTATGCAGGCTGCCCAGCCTAGGGCAAGTATAGCACTCACACCCTTAATCCCAGCATTGGACCTTGAATCAGCCACGAACTCTGGATTCAACTACCTCTAAAAAAACCTAAGACTGCATGAGGCTTTGGAGGGGACATCTATACCCAAACCATAACATGAGTGGTGCTGGCATCCAATTCAGGAATCTACATGGTATTCACAACGGCACGCTTGCTCTCCAGGTCTGTGGTGTGAGGGAAGCCCTTTGCACCTGCAGCATGTTGACTTCTTTGATCTGCAACCCTGTCTTCAGGCTGTGAAGCAGTTACTCGAGCTACCCTTGAACCTCACGATTGTGTCACCTGCTCACACACCTAATTGGGATCTCGTCAGTGATGTGGTTAACTCCTGCAGTCGCATCTACCGTTCCTCCAAGCAGTGCCGGAATCGCTATGAGAATGTCATCATCCCCAGAGAGGAAGGAAAGGTGAGCCCTGCTCCCTGGTCTCCCTAGGAGGGTCAGGCTCCTGGGCCCTGCTGTGCATCTCCCCACAGCACCGTCTGTCCCTGCAGTGTGATGACAGCAGGCATGGACAGTGGTAAAGGGAATCACATGTGTTTTACTTTTCAAATCCATTTTATTTCAAAGAAATAAAATTTCAAAACACTACAATCAGGACAGTGGTATATACGTTGCATATTGCCATCCCCAAGTCAGTCACCCCGAGCACTACACATCTGCATCCAGTTGTCGGAACAGTGCCAGCCAGCACAAAGCTTTCTCTCCCACGAACTCAGAGAAATTAGTAGTATGACTATCTTAACTGTATTAGATATAGTTTCTGCTTCTCACACAGGTGAGACAATATGATGTTTACACATGCATGTCTGATTTATTTCACTTTGGAATATGGTCTCAAGTTGTCATGTGTTTCTTTTTCAGAGAAAATTTTGGAGAACTTTTCTTAGTTGTTAGTTTCTGTAGAGTTTGTTCTGTTTCTGCAGCATCTTGCTGTAGAGTCTGTGCTTGGACAAGCAGGTGGTCTCAGGCTTGCCGCGTGCTGCAGGTCCTTATGAACTCAGCACAGCGCAGTGTCGAGTCCTGGCTGGGAAGAGGCCATGTCGCTGGTCTGCTCCTCCGAAGCACAGTGTGTTTAGCTCATCATGCCATGCCTGTGTGTACAGAGACCTCCGCCCTCTCAGGAGCATGCTCCGCTTGTAGTAGCGGGTGCCGTGTGGGCATGTGGGGACATGGCCCCGACCACCTGGGCTGTCCCAGCAGCATTGAGCTACAGTCACGCCTTCCTGCATATGATAGGGCAGGGTAGGCCAGGGCAGACATCCAGTGTTTGTCTGAAATTTGCGTTTTGGTTATGATTTGTGAAAATGACAACATTTGCCCACACTTCAGAGCTGTCCTCAGAATGAGGTCGCCACACCTTGTTTACTGCAGCAGCTGACGCTCAAGTCATTTTGGTTTGCGTCTTTCTGCACTTATTTTGGAATGAAGCATTTGCTTCCTTGTAGCAGCACTCTGTGGTGTCTAGTGAGACCCTGCGCTCTCACATTAGTCCTAAGTTTTGGAAGCCTTCACAGCAGCTCTTAATATGGAAAAAATAAAGCTAGGATGTTTTTTTCTCTTACAGTTACTTTGTGAAAGTAATCCAGAAAGATACAAAATGAGATGAATACCTGAGCAAGATAAAAATCTTTGTCCCCAAGTCTGGGTAGGGGAGCACAGAGAGGCTCGGGGGAACCTGAGCTTAATAATAAACAGGAGTGCAAACCTCATGATCTCCTGGAGTGCTTGTCCTTGTGTTCTGGAAGATGTGCTTGTTTGCCTCAGGACCACACTGTGACTCACAGCTGTCTGGGGGAGGGAGGTTTGGGACCCCCTAGTGCTCACACCTGTTGTACCTGGAGGTGGCAGCTGGTGTGCATGTGGGTGGGACAGTTGCAGGCCACAGCTCAAGATTCCCATTGTTGGCAGGGCCTGGCAGGGCTCCTGTGGCGAGCACAGTCCTCCCTGTCCATGCCCTAGTATATCTGGCTCTGGGGCATTGTGAGTGCACCTGGTCTTGTTTTTTCCATCTTGAGGCTGCCCTTTGCTCGGTCTTACTCCGGAGTAAGATGATTCTATACATGGTGTGGAGTGCGGGAGATGGGCCAGGGAACTTGCTCATTGGCATCTTGGTTCTGACTTCCCTGACACTGCTTCTGAGGTTGAAGCACTGCTCTAGCAGCAGGCCGTGCCCTGTGTGGCACCAGCCGACAGTGTTGTAACATGCTCTTCCCCACTGTTTCAGAGCAAGAACAACCGTCCTCTACGCACAAGCCAGATCTATGCCCAGGATGAGAACTCTAGCCACACGCAGCTGTACACAAACCACTTCGACCTGATGAAGATGACGGCCGGCAAGAGGAGCCCCCCAATCAAACCTCTGTATGTCCTGGTCCTCCCTTCACAAGGTTCATGATAGGCAGACCTTGAGTCTCTGGCGTTGGCATGGGCTTGTGGCTGTCTCTCCTCTGTTTAGTAACTGGTCTCATTTTCTGCCCTGCAGGCTTGGCATGAACCCCTTTCAGAAGAACCCCAAGCATGCCTCTGTGTTGGCAGAAAGGTACCGGGCATTGGGAGACACTGCCTGCTGTTTGGAGGGTTTTGCTCAGGGTTAACATAAACTCAGCAGCCTAGGGCCTCAGAGAGGTACAGCGCCTGGACCAGAGTGACAGGACAGTCTTGTCAAGCACAGGCATGGAGAGCTGTATTCCACATCCCTGCCAGCACTCTGGGGGCCTGAGGCACTGTGTGATGGGTGTGCTCGAGGGCTGGGACAGTGTCCACAAGAGGATTTCTTCCTCATGTGCCACCTTTCCTTGGGTACAAGTTCCACTGAAGTTTCAGGAAAAAGATGCATCAGTGGGTAGATGGTGAGCTAGGAAGGTATAAGGAAGTAACAGGTAAACCGAGTTACGGAGTCCTGAGTGCTGGGCATTTTGTGCACACAGCTTTTTGGAGTCATGTTGAAACGAGATCTGTTCAGATGAAATGGCTACCTTGGGCTTGGGCACTCACAGTCAGTGCCCTTGTGCAGGTTGGGCCACTTCCTGTTCTGCCCCTGCGTCCTTCTTGGCCTCTGCATGTCTCCTCTGCAAACAGCTGCAGGGCCCACAGCACATCTGCTTAGAGTCTGAAATGGCTGCCCTGGGTTCCTGTACCCTGGCCCTGAGTACCCTGCCCGTGTGGTGGATGGCAGTCTTGTTCTGCTCTGTTCCTCTTGGTGCCACAGTTCACTGTTAGATGTGCCGTGCAAATTCCTCAATCATTGTGCCCAGGCTCTGCAGCTACAGAGATTTGCTGGTGGGCAGCACAGAGCCATTGGGCTCGGCTCCTGTCACTTCGGCAGGGGATGAGTTAGCTCAGCTGGCGGCTGTTGGAGGCTGTGACTGTGGATCAGCGCAGCGGCTGGGGATGAAATGGGCACTGCTCTCCCCATTGCTGTAAGATGGGAGTGAGAGGGCCCTCTAGAAGTGTAGAGAGAACGTCACATACTTCACAGGAGGATTGAGCTGGGCTTGGAAGGAACTGACAGGAGGCTGCAGCCAGAAGACTTTCTGTGTGGGCAGTGGCAGGCCATGTGATGTGCCCAAGCCCACAGAGCGAGGCCACAGGTGGCTGTTCGTAGGTGTTAAAGTGGTTACTCCTCCTTGTGGGGCTGTCAGGGGTGTGCTGGGAGTCATAGGGGAACTTAGGACTCATTGGGGGCTCAGGCCCGAGCAGTGAGCACAGAGTATGTCTACAGAGCCCACTTGTAAATGGGGACAGGGGTGCAAAGCATTTCTGCAGAGCTGCTGGTCTCTGGGGTGCCTGACACTGCAGATGTACTGAACCTTTTGCCACCTGGAAGGGCTTCCTGGTTTGTCTTTGGCCCTCCGTCATCAGTGACTTGAGACTGGTGTTCAGTAAAGAAAGGGTGACTTGAGCACAGGCACTGTGGTACTGTGACAGTCAGTGTGGTGACTGCAGCTTGCTGTGTGACGTGGGCATGGGTCATATTCTGGTGGGAAGGAGTGGGATGGTGCGAGACTTCCTCATGCTGTGTCATAGCATGCAGTCTTTTTTCTGTTTTTGTCATTATTAACTACTTGTAAAGATTTTTCTTTCTTTTTTATTAGTTCATACTCATAAAAAAGCATATTTGTGCACATGCATAACTTGCATTGGTGCTCCCCCTTCTGCCCTCTCCCTATCCGTCTGTGCAGTTGAAACCTTACAAATTATTCATTTCTGGCATTTTCCACTTAATATTTCTGAACCTTGATTGACCACAGGTCACTGAAACCACAGGTCAGGCCATGTTGTACATTTAACTTTTGTACTTGTTTTTCAGTGGAATCAACTATGACAAACCGCTGCCTCCCATCCAGGTTGCCTCTCTCCGCGCAGAACGAATCGCAAAAGAGAAAAAGGTGTGCCCCGCTGGGTGTGGCCCCTGAGGGTTGGTAGCTGTGAGGCTGTCAACCAGTTGAGTCCCCTCCAGCAGCTTCTCTTCTGCTCACCTCTTCTAGGCACTGGCCGATCAGCAGAAGGCACAGCAGCCAGCTGTGGCACAGCCACCCCCTCAGCAGCAGCAGCAGCAGCAGCAGCCCCCGCCACCCCCTCAGCAGCCACCACCATCACTGCCCCAGGCACAGGCTGCTGGCAGCCAGCCACCAGCAGGGCAGCCTGCCATCCCACCCCAGCCACAGGCCCAGGCCCAGCCCCAGCCTGTGCAGGCCCCGCCCAAAGGGCAGCCCACAATCACGACGGTGGGCAGTGCCGCAGTGCTGGTGAGAGCCTTTGTCCCCATGGTCTGAAGAGATGGGTGTAGGTGTGGGCTAGGTGCTGCAGAGCCCCAGGCTTTCCCTCATAGGCCCGGCCTGTGTGGTCCAAAGATGTGATGGGGGTAGCCAGGTTGGGCGAGGCTGCTGTCTAAGCACAGGTCTGGGGTGCTGTGCGCACATAGGGCACAGATGCCATCTTCTCTTCTGTGCCACCCCTCCTGTGAGTGCACACACAGGCGCCCACCACACGCGTGTCCTAAATGTCCGCCCTGAAAGTCAACAAGTACAGAGCATGGAGAAGCAAAAGGCAGCTGTAGGCTGCAGAACACGGTGGCCAACGCCCATGCATTGGTGTGCTGTATGCACGTGTCACACACACACTTCCAGAAAATGTTCTGTACTAGATGCAGGAAGCACTTGCTCTGGACTGTGAGCCAGACACGAAAATACTTTATGTCAAACCATTTTCTCCATCAGTTTAAGTTGTGTCTGGTTGTAGTGGAAGTTTTACTTGCACTTGTACATTTTTATTCATTCAGATGGTACATTTAAGCCAGGTGTGGTAGCACAGGCCTTTTAATCCCACCACTTGGGAAGTGGAGGCAGGAAGATTGCTAGTCTCAGAGCTGCCTTGGTAACTTAGTGAGACCTTGTCTCAGAAATAAAAATTAGAAAAAAACAGGCTGAATGCAGCTTAGCAAGTGGTAGATGCTCCAGTGTGCTCTCTAGCGCCTCCCTCTCCAAAAAACATTTACTAAACAGCCTTGGTGCGCAAGACCAGTCATGTCCCCACTTACTGGTGTCTGTGCCCAGAAGGGAGCAGAAGGGACAGGTGGTGGTTGTCTCAAATGCTGGCAGGAAGGTGGCAGGTGGAGCAGCCACTGTGCTGGGGCGAGCCTTTCTGAACAGGTGGCTGTGAGTGGGGACCTTAGCAGCAGGAAGTTGGTGTGGGAGGTCAGAGGTAGCATTTCAGAGCTGAGTGTGGCTGTTACACAGAAAGGGAGTCGGCATGCTGGGCTGGGTGCTGCGGAATGCAATGAGGGGCCAAACCGGGCTGGCCTGGGTGGCTTCGTAAGTGTGGTTGGGGTTTGGGTCTGATTGGAGGGTTTGTGCAGGGCAGGGCTTGGCATGAAACTCAGAGTTTTCCTTTTTACACAGGCAGGAACCATGAAAACCTCAGTGACAGGCACCAGTATTCCAGCAGGTAAGGAGGGGGCTGAAGCACTGAGGAGGCACTAGGCATAGAGAAGCATACAGTGTGGACCTAGTGCTCAGGGAGGCTGAAGCAGGAGGTTCATAAGACCAGTGGCAGCTTAGCCATCAGTGAAGCCTACCTTGATGTAAGAAATAAAAAGATGTGAAGATGTGGCCCAGTATGAGGGCCTTTGGTTCAATCCAAGTACTGTCAGGTCAAAAAATAAGTAACGGATGAAGGACGAGAAAGCTGTTCTTGTCCTCTTACCCACGTGTCTTCCTCCACAGGCACCGTGAGTGGCAATGTGATCGTGAACACTATCGCGGGTGTCCCCGCTGCCACCTTCCAGTCCATTAACAAGCGACTGTCATCACCCGTGGCCCCAGGAGCCCTGACTGTGAGTGGTCTCTGTCCCTGGAGTGCACTGTGCCATGACTTGGTCCTCTGGGGCAGTGGCTGTGTGCGTTCATCAGTGAGAGTAGCACTGAGGAAAGAAGCAGCTCATCAGGACAGCCATTTCCACACTCGGTGGGGGTGGTGGTGGCAGGGAATGCAGCCACGGGTGTGTGTGTGTGTGTGTGTGTGTGTGTGTGTGTGTGTGTGTGTGTGTGTGTGTGTACACGCACATTCTTCCCACAACGCACTCCAGACAGTGTGTGTGTGTGTGTACATGCACATTCTTCCCACGACGCACTCCAGACAGGGTCGCTGTGGTCCAGGACTTGACTATGTTGCTGTCCAGAGCAGAGGTGGTGGTGGAGCAGAAGTGGGCCGTAGCCCATGCAGGGCCTTGCAGGAGGAGGGGACCAGGCTCTGTGTGAGGGCAGCACTGAGGGTTCGCACCCATTCCACTCTGCGAAGGCCAGCAGGGCCTCAGACAGGTGATTAGATGGGGTGGGAGGGACCTAGACAGCCTGTGAGCTACCTACACGGTGCAGTGTTGGCAAAGGATAGGCGCCCAGATGAACGGAGTTGGGTGGAAAGTCAGAAGTAGGTTCTTGGGCCTGTGAAGCCAGGTAGTTTCCTTTAGAGTGCGCAGGAATTAGGCAGGCTGGCTACGTGGTGCTGGAACTATGGGATTGCTGCATTCAAGACAGTGAACCTTGACCTGTAATTCATACTTCAAATAAAACATCATTCAGTATGACTCCCAGGCCCAATGTAACACCAGAAGGTCTCCTAGAGGCTTTTTTGTTGTTGTTTAGAGATAAGGTTTTGCTGTGCAGTCCAGGCTGGTCTTGAACTCCCTATGGAGGTCAGATTGGCCTTAAACTCCTGGCAATTCTCCTATCTCAAGTGCTAGGATTACATGTATGCATCACCACACCTGGCCAGAAACCATAGACTTTGAACCAAAACAAGAGCATTTCTAGAAGAAAACTTAGGAAAAGAACATACCTACCTTGTTTAGGTAAACATTTCTAGGATGCAAAAAGTCTATGAATAAAAAGTGGTAAGATTTCATCAAATTAAAAACTGCTTTTTTTTTTTTTTTTTTTTAATTACTGGGAATGGAACTCAAGACCCTGTGCTTGCCAAGCAGGCACTGTGCTACTGAGCTACAGCCCCGGCCCAAAAACTGCTTCTTGAAATAAATAAGTGAATAAAAACTGCTCCCTGAGAAATATTAAGAAAATCAAAGTAAAAGCATGGACTGGGAAAATATATTTGCAGAGGGACTGGTATGCAGGTTGCATGAAAGCTCTTGAACTCAGAAGAAAACAGGTGAATTTAAAAATGAACAGATGAGGGCTGGGGATATAATTCAGCAGCACAGCACCTGCCTGGCAAGCGCAAGGTTTGAATTTGATTCCCGATACCAAAAAACAAATGAAAATGAACAGAAGATAGAGCAGTCCTGGTCACCAGAAAGGATGCATGGATGGCAAATACATCATGAAAAGATGAGGGAAGCAAAACTGAAACCACACCATGGTGTCATGTGCACCTGTGAAAACAGCCACGAGACCCCAGCCTTTACACCATGGAGTCCATGGACAGTAGTTAGACACACACTCTGGCAGTTTTGTTAGTAGGTGTTTTTCCAAGAGAAACAAAAATACATACACAAGGAATCTGGATCCTGTGTGTTCATCATGGCTTTATTTATCATTGAACCCAAGCAGCCCAGCATCCTCTGCCCATCAAGTGGCATCATGAGCTGTGGTGCCCCCATGTAACCCTTGGCAGCTTGGTGGGATGGGCAGCAGGGAACCTCAAAGGCCTGTTGCTGCTCCTGCTGCCGCCACCACTGCTACATGACCAGAGCTCCAAAAGGCTGTGTGTTAGCCAGGTGTGGTAGTACAAGCCTATGATCCCAGCCCTCTGAGGCAGGAGGACTGCCATGTGTTTATGGCCAGCCTGGACTCTACAGTGAGTTGAAGGCCAGCCTGGACTATTGACTTAGCGAGACCCTGTCTCTAAAAAAAACAAAAAAAAACTGCATATGTTGTGTGCATTTAAGTAATGTGATGGAAATGCTGGGACTTCAGGTAGACAACAGGTGAGTGCCACTGGAGGGGAGGGAGGGTTTGGTTACAGAGAAGTGATGGAAGGTTCTGAATCTGGGCTGTGGCACACACTGCACCTGGATTCACAGAACTCTGTCCCTAGGGTTCATGGTTACTGCTGTATGTTCAGTGCACATCGTTAAACTGAAAGATTACACAGAACAGATTGAAAAGCTTTTAGCATGCGACTTAAGATTATTTCATTGATTTTTAGTCCTATTTTGCAGTAAACTGCTTTCGGTGCAGTCTTCTCAGTAAATAACAGAAGCTATTAGGAGCATTAAGAGCATTGCAAATGGCCAAAGCTGATGTTTCTATGGATCAGGAAGCCAAAATCATTGCATTTAGCGTCGTACTTTGAAAAAAGGCTTATTTGTGGTATCTCTGCTGTGTAGGCATGGATTCCCTGAAAAACTCCAGATCTGAAGCACCTGTGACCCCAAGTCACAGGGATCTGCAACCTGCATCTCTCTGGGCTGTGGTGTAGGACTCTACAGGGAGACAGTGGCCTTTGCTGCTGTCCTTGCAAGCTGGTTTCTCTCGGGGAGTCAGACAGCTTCTGGGAGAGGGCACTCTCAGCCTTTACGCAGATAGAAAGTGTGTTGTCCTGTCTTCGGGGACAACACACTTGTGAATGAACAGAGGCCGAGCAACAGCAGGCAGTGGGTTACTCTGTGGGTGGAGCATAAACCGCAGGAGCAGAGCAGAGCAGGTTTCTCTGGTTGGTGCAGGTGGCCAGGGCAGGGACACCAAGGGAGGTGGATAAAGACTGACTTCACAGACGGCAGCCGTTTACTGCGGGCTGAAAAAGTGAAGCACATGTACATGGTAGTGCAGAACTCCATAGGGGTGGCCTTGATTTAAAATGTGTGGTTTTGATAAGTACTCAGGATAGTTTTTAGATGAGCTACTACTCAGAGAACAGAAAGAGTGTGTGACTTAGACACCAATAAGGGCAACTGGACGAGAACAAATAAAGGAAGAAGGTGAGGAGATAGGGAAGGGAAACATGCAACAGACTAGCAAGCACAGAGTAGCCCGCTAGCTTTAAATCCAGGCACAGAAGTAACACAGTATAAAAGGGTCAGCAGCAAATTAGGTTGTCTAAGGCAACATGAGTGCTTGAACCAAGGTGGCTTGCAAAGGAAAATGACTCCTGGGAGGGAAGTCTCCAAGGTGGCATCAAAGTGGTGTATCATGGCTTGTGACACAGCTGAGGGTGGCCAGAGGGTGGCCTGGGGCCTGACGCTCTGAATCCTAGACCCGGGAGAGGAGGTAAGGACTGGAAGGGCCACGGCTCTGCACAGGCCTGGCAGCGAGGGGTGGGCTGGTACAGGGCGTGGCTCTGAGCACAGGGCTGGCAGGGTAATGGGGAGACCATGTTCTGAGCGAAGCAGGCAGGACCCGGGGATCAGACATTGTCCTCTGAGACGGTTTGTTCCTGTTAACCTGGTTCTCTGAGAAGGAGTACCCTGCTGCAGCTCCCTGCCCTTGTCTTTAAGCCCCTGGGGAGCCATGTGTACTCGCACCCCGGGGGCCTGGAGCGTGGTGCGAAGTGTGTGCTGAGCTCCTGCTTGCTTTTCTAGACCTCTGCCCCTGCACAAGTGGTCCACACCCAGCAACGAGCAGTCGGCTCCCCAGCCACTGCGACCACTGACCTGGTGTCCATGGCAACGACTCAGGGTGTTCGAGCAGTCACTTCTGTGACAGCCTCAGCTGTGGTCACCACCAACCTGACTCCAGTGCAGACCCCAGCCCGATCTTTGGTGACTCAGGTATCTCAAGGTAAGGGGCTTGGTGTCACTAGCCCACATCTGTTGCTGGAGCTCTCACTGTTGCCCCAGGAGTGAGGATGGTGGGGCTAATGACAGACATTTTCACAGCCACAGGGGTGCAACTGCCTGGAAAAACCATCACCCCTGCGCACTTCCAGCTTCTCCGACAGCAGCAGCAGCAGCAGCAACAACAACAGCAGCAGCAACAGCAGCAGCAGCAGCAGCCGCCGCCACCACCTCAGCAGCCCTCTCAGGTGCAGGTTCCACAGATCCAGGGCCAGGCCCAGTCCCCCGCCCAGATCAAGGCCGTGGGCAAGCTGGCACCGGTGAGCATTTCCTAGGGGTTCCCGGGTAGGCTGGACCTACAGACAGGCCTCTTGCATGGTGCAATTCAGACTGTATTTTGCAGATATTTAGCTCTGCCTTTAGGTAGGAAGTGTGTCTCATGGCATTAAATACATGTGGATGACACTCTTAAATGTCTTAGGGCTTACTACAGCACTTTGGGACCAGAGTCCCTGTTCACAAACGCATCCTTTCTTCAGTCCTTGTGTTTGGTGTATCTCGGCTCACTGGGTGCTGTTCTCTACCACCAAACACTGGAAAGGAGATGCCTTGGCACTTCTGGGGGCCAGGAGCCGGGGCCTGGCTTCTCCAGGAGGGCCCATTTGCTGCTGCTCTGAGTTTTGCTAGCGTGGACACTGCCTTTGCTTTCATTTATGCAGAGGTGTTCATTTTGGAAGGACATGCCACATCCCTGCCACAAACAGACAGTCACAAGTAGAGTCATGCAAGGGAACCAGGAAAA
Organism: Hydrochoerus hydrochaeris; assembly: GCA_004027455.1. NCBI lineage: Eukaryota > Metazoa > Chordata > Mammalia > Rodentia > Hydrochaeridae > Hydrochoerus > Hydrochoerus hydrochaeris. The sequence continues at coordinate 206,962 of PVLA01002475.1, forward strand.
CACACGGTACCAGCCAGATGGTTAGTCCTGTTATGGGGCTTGGACTTGCAGGAGGGCTTCTCCCTGAGGGGAAGCCCTGATCAGAGGCTAGGGACTCTGCAGAGTGCCTATAGGGGTTGGGACGGCACAAAGAGTGCCAGGTGTCCTGCAGCGCTTTGTCTGAGTCCCAGCACTTGCCTCGTTCCTTCTTACGCATAGTGGTTGCAGCCATGCCTCCCAGGCAGGAGCTGCCTTCTGCACCGTCTCAGCTCCAAGAGCCCTAAGCACTTGCGCACACCCTACCTCAGCCTTTACCCTGCCTGTCCTGAGTCAGTGTCAGTCACTTCCGTGTCCAGTGAGCTGACAGTCATGAACAGTTTTAAATTTTCTTTTTAAAAGATCTTTTCTCTCTCTGTCTCTGTCTCTCTCTGGCAGTACATACTGGTAATTGGATCCAAGGCTTTCACACTGACCCACATCCCAGCCTTTTTTGTTTTTTATTTTGAGACAGGAGCTTATCAAGTCAACAAGTTGCCTGGACTGGGCTTAAACTTGCAGTTCCTTCTCCTCAGCTATGTGCACTATGTATTTCTTAAAACATTTTTTTGAATTAGTATCTTAAGGTACTCACTTTTTTTTAATGATAGTATATATTTAAATTGTGAGAGACCAGAACCTAGGAATTTCATTGTGAACCTACTCTTCTGTCAGAGTCACTGTTCCCAGTCCTTGCTAAAAGGCTAATTTTGAACAACTGGGCACTTGGCCATAGAGGCTGGTTGGCATACTACACGATGTGAACCTTGTTACTTACTAGAGGCAGAGAGGTAACTTAAAATTGGTGTATTTGCTCTAAAGAGTGCAGTGTGGCTCATGTGGAAGAGACCATACGTTATTTGGGTTTCAGGAACACATCATCAAGATGCAGAAGCAGAAAATGCAGTTGCCCCCGCAGCCCCCGCCGCCGCCGACCCAGCCAGGACCCCCACAGCCTCCAGCACAAGTGCAAGTGCAGCCCCCACAGCCCCCACAGCAGCAGAGCCCCCAGCTCACCACGGTCACTGCCCCACGGCCTGGTACTTTGCTCACAGGCACCACTGTGGCCAACCTCCAGGTGGCACGGCTTGTAAGTGTCAGCACAGATGCTTGTTTTCCAGAATGATTGTGTCTGTCTGTGTTTGGGTCAGCCCAGTGGCTGGCTTGGTATCTTGGCCTGCTTGCAGAACAAGGGGGTTGGGGGTTGCTCCTGCTGGAGCTCTGTCTGGGGAGAGGACAAGACTCCTAACACCAACACCTCTCAGACCAAGGGCTTGGGACTGAGTGAAGGGAGCATGCATGACCCAGTGGTCCCTGCACTGTGAAGTGGAGGGCCTGTGAGGAGGTAAGCAGCCGGGGCGGGGAGGGGTTGGTTCAAGAGTGACCACTGAGTAGGCAGTCTTATTTTTTGGGTCTTAAGAGGAGAAATAACAAGACAAAAGTGGTGTCCAGAAAGAGCAGCCAGGATCAGTGTCCTTTGTGCAGGAAACACCATCATAGCAGGGGACCCTCATGGAGGCTGATTGAGCAATCCCCAGCACCCCCAGTGCAGGAGGTACTTCCTATGAATTGCGTTTTACAGGTGGGGAAATTGAGGCATGGAGCCTCAGCACGAATTCATCACCTGTTTTAGAGGGGATGTTAGTAACAAAGCTATGAAGATGTGTGTACTACTTAAGGAGATAAACAGCTGGTGTAGTGGTGCACACCTTTAGTCCCAGCACTTTGGGAGGCTGAGGCAGGAGGACTGTGAGTTCAAGTTCCACCTAGGCAATTTAGCAAAAATAAAATGGGCAGGGAATGTAGTCCTGTGTGAAAGCCCCAGATTTAATCCTCAGTGCCACTAAGGAAAGAGAGGGAGGGAGGAAGGACAGAAAGAGCTATTACAAAGTAATAAATATACAAGCTTATTTGAGAAAATGTTGGAGGAGATTGAATATCCATAACTAGAAAGTTCACTAAATTGTACATCCAAGTCATGGAATATCAAGTAACTTTGAAAAGTGGCAGTTGTGAGCCTGGTGCGACAGAGCACACCTGGGTTCCAGCCCTGAGGAGGCTTGCAAGGCAGGAGGATCATCATCAAGCCCAGCCAGGGCTATGTAGCAAGACCCTGCCTCAAAAAACCAGAAAACAAAAGTCAGAAGGACTACCCACTTGGGACTCCTCCTAGAAACCCAGGAGCTGTTCTTATTTCCAGTAAAACTCTCCTAATCCCCACCCACCCAAAAAACAAAAACAGAAGAGTGATTGGTTTAAACGGAAAAGAAACAGATCATAAGATAGCCACGATCACTGCTCCACAGGCAGGTGAGCCAGCCCCTGACCAACGTCAGAGCATTCTGGCATGGGTGACTTTCACTGTTTGCTGTACAGATGAAAATGCATGTTGGAGTTAAAGGTTGCAAGAACAATTGCATACAGGACACATAACTTGTAGTACTATTTTTAATAGTCTCCCAAGAGTTAAATAAAAAGAGAGTACAAGAAATTTGTCCACAATGCTGAAGACCTACAGAATCCAGCTGAGGGCCTGGATCCCACGGCAATAACCTGCATGAGTTCAGCTGAAGACCTGGAGCCCGTGACAGTGACCCATGCAAGTCTGTTTCACACATCTGCTCTGGGACAGCCCAAAGGTCAGCAGCGGAAGCTAGAAAAAGTCTGTGTCAGCCAGGTGAAGGATCTGTGCCAGCAGACTGAGGGTTCTGCACTGGAGCGAGGAAACAACACTCAAAACAAGGACCGGGGCTCCCCTAAAAAGTACCTCAGCCATCCTCAGTGACGAGGCTCAGGCAAGGTCCTGCCCGGGCTCCTCTGATGATAAGAACAGCCATGTTCATATCAGGAAGCCAGTGTGACAGCTTCTTCTGGAGATTAAACAGCATGCATCTTCCCCTCCAGAGCCAGGAAGCAATGCTCAAAGTAAGGACCAGAGCTCCCCCAAAAGTGAACCTTAGCCATCCTCAGTGACAAGGTCCTGAGCTCCTCGGATAATAACAGGCAACTTCATAGGAGGGGAGCCAGGATGACAAGCTCCTCCAGGAGAGCCAATGGCTCCAAACAACAACAGCAACACTTAGAAGAACCCACAGTGCTACTCTTCCTCTCTTCCTCTCCAGGTTTCTTTTTCACACTCAGCATCATGGTGATTTGGTTCAACTGATGTTAAATTGACTACCAGAGGGCTGGGGATTTAGCTCAGTGGCATAAGTGCCTGCCTGCAAGTGCAAGGTCGTGAGTTCGATCCCCAGTACCAAAAAAAAAAAAAAGTTGACCACCATTCACCAAGCCACTACAGTGCACTTGGCCCATTTCCTTTAATAATGTAATCTAAGGGGAAAGTTCCTAGTGGACACAGGGGGCAGGGGGCCCAGTGGGCGGGCTCTCAGGTTGCTATGGTAGTGATCCTGGAGTGACGCATGCTTCAGCAGCAGGAGGGGAGCAGAGCTGCGCTCACCACCCAACTGGCACTGGAGCATTTCGCATGGGGTTGTCCCAGGGTGTAGGGTCAGAGGGCAGGCCTGGTCTCGTGATTTCATGTTGCCTGTCATGCATAAATAATGGTGTTTTCTTTCAGTGTCAGTTCTGCTGATCTGTGTAATTGTCTTGTGGTTTGACTTCTTGTTAGAAAACATTGGAGGAGACAGGTCATCTCCCATCTCTGGACTCTCCTGTTGTTTCCTCTGTTTAGACCCGGGTTCCCGCTTCTCAGCTGCAGACGCAAGGACAGATGCAGACTCAGACACCCCAGCCAGCCCAGGTGGCTCTAGCCAAGCCTCCAGTGGTGTCTGTCCCAGCTGCTGTAGTCTCTTCACCAGGGGTCACGACCCTGCCCATGAATGTTGCAGGGATCAGCGTGGCCATCGGGCAACCCCAGAAAGCAGCAGGTGCGTCCCCTCTGCTGCCAGTGCCCATGCTAGGTGCAGCACAGTGAGCCTCAGCCTGGCCTGTCCCAAGCACCCAGCCCATCCTCCTGCAGCTCAGTGTAAATTCCTGAGAGGTGTCCAAGTTCGAGATGGGCCCATCGACCAGCGGTCTTCTGAAATTCTCCATAGCTATTTATGTGGCTTCAGGGAAGCCAGCGTACCCTGGGTGTTTAGGGCTGGCTTCCTCAGTCCTGGCACAGCCCAGCTCGTCTTGGCAGGTGACCATCTGAGCAGTCCCAGAGTGAATGGGGCTCCCCACCTGGAGCTATCTCGCTGACAGGGTTGCTCTTTCAGGACAGACCGTTGTGGCGCAGCCTGTGCATGTCCAGCAGCTGCTGAAGCTCAAACAGCAGGCCGTCCAGCAGCAGAAGGCCATTCAGCCACAGGTTGCCCAGGGCCAGGCTGCCGTCCAGCAGAAGGTACTGGGGCCACTCTTGGGGTCTTGGTTCAGCAGAGTTGGGCCTCCAGAAGAGGCAGATGGCTTTGAGGGTGAACAGGCAGAGGCTGTGGCTTGGGGGGAGGGCTGGAGGTGCCTGAGGATGTGAGGGCTGGAACTGGGGTACAGGCGTGGAACTGGCTGGCAGGAGACTTGGGTGGGTGGGGAGGAACAGAGGCAGCCCTGGGGTGTGGTCTGGGGACCTGGCCCTGGTGTGTGCTCTCAGCCTAACTTCTGGGACTAGTGTGAAAGGCAGAGGCCAGGTATGAGGAAGGCAGGTATCGTCCACAGTGAGGGGAGCCCAGTGGGCCATCCTGCTTCCAGACCCCGGCTGTTGGGTGCTTGCTGCTGAGGTCAGCCCGGTCTCTCTTACCCCGGGCACTGGCGTTGCAGGTACTGGCATTGCAGGTATTATGCATGCTGTTTTCTAGACAGGCTGGGAATGGTTTCTGCTACTGCACAGGGTGCTGGTCCTGGCAGCGCTGACCCCAGAGTGGAACAGGATTCCCAGGGAACTGGGTGCAGAGCAGTAAAAGGGAGCCCATTCCAGCAGACCAGGGGCTCATACTTGGTGTTGCCAGCTGTACAACCAGCCCTTTTCGGAGTCCTACCATGTAAAGTCAGGGACCTGGGTCCAAATTGTGCTGGTTCTGATGGGCCCTGCTCTGTGGGGACAGCCAAGCCAAGACCTGGATGAATAGCTGTTCCATGCACAGGCCACACGTGCAGCCCTCTGAGCCGTGCTCAGCTCACCTAGGTACGGCCTGCAGGCTGGTGATCTGCTGCGCTGTGTGTTCTCCGGGAAGCTGATCACACAGTTCCCTCCCTGGGCTCCTGCCTAGCCACACTGTGGGAGGCGTGGGCCTCCAAGCCAGCCCGGAGGTGCTCCCTGCTGTGGCCCTGTCACAGGTGCACTGTGGGCACAGGGCAGAGGCCAGGAAGTGCCAGGCTCTCGTCTGGGAGCGTGTACTGAAGTGCAGAGCGGGATTCCAAAGCCGAGGCCATCTCGACTCTCGGTGGTTATAGCAGGAATTGGGTGGGACTGTGGTCATTGCCCCCTAACCATAGCCCTCTCTCTTCTCCAGCTAACTGCACAGCAAATCGCTGCCCAGGGCTCACAGCAAAAGGTCACCTATGCTGCCCAGCCTGCCCTTAAAACCCAGTTCCTGACCACCCCCATCTCCCAGGCACAAAAGCTGGCTGGGACACAGCAGGTGCAGACGCAGATCCAGGTGAGTGCAGCCTGCCTGTGTGGGAGGGAATAGGGTGGCCCTGCTTTGTCTCGAGGCTCCTGGGGCCTGCCCGGGCTGCCTCAGCTGGCACTTCCCTGGATGATCACAGGGTCCCTGGGTGTCACTGGCTGTGGGGGCCCTGTAGCTCTGCAGGTGTGGAGGAGGAGTCTGAGCACCGGTCCCTCTTGTGCTCCCCATCTTGTTTCCTGGTAACCAAGGAGAGCCCATCACTCACCTTTTCCTGGTGTGTCTCTGCCTGTTGTCTTGTTGAGTTCCGGGGGCTATAGCCCCTTTTCCCTGTGCATGACTCACCTCCTTACTGTGCTGTCTGGAGATGGAGCTGGGTCTGTTCCTGGGATGCAGCGTGCCAGTCTGTGTCCCCTGGCAGGAGCTGTGTTGTCTGAAGAAATCTCACCCAGTGGCATACACCTGTAATCCCTGCTGTCTAGGAAACATAGTGAGACCCTGTCTCAAAATAAGATAGGAAGAGCGAGGCTTCAGGCCTGTGGTAGAGCACTTGCCTAGCACGTGCAAGGCTTTCGGTTCAGTCCCTGGCATCTCAAAAGAGAAGAAAAGGAGGAAGCCCCTGCCTGCATGGGCCGCCCTTCCTTGCTGGGGCTTACCCTCCCAGAGTGCACTCACATGCCTGTGTGGGACAAAGAGCCCTCATCTAATGCAACACTGCTGTTTCCCACACTCCCAAGCCCCTGGCTTCTCTGTGGCTCAATTTCCAGTTTGTGCCTGAGTCACCCTCACCTTCTCTGGCTTGATTGGGCACCCTCCTTCCTCAGCAGTGCTTAGCTGTTCGTAGATCTTCACACTTTCACACTCAGTTAGCATTGTTTAGTGAATTGATATCCGCAGTGCAACCACTGTTGGAGTTTTACTGGGATTTCATTGTTTCTGTAGATGAGAGTGGGCATCTTTATAATCTTAGCTTCCAGTTCACCAATATAACCATTTTGTTACTGTTTTTTTAATGTTTTTAATTAGGTTTTCCAGTGTTTTAATAAAGGTGGCATCAGTTGTATTTATTTATTCTAAGTAGTGTTTGCTGAGGCTTTTGTATGTGGGAAGCTGGCTGCAGACTGCACCCCATCCTGCCCGCCCCCACCCCGTGCCTGGCTGCACTCTGCAGGGGGCTGTTTGTTAGTCTGGAGTCACCTTTCAGCAAAAGAGGGAATTCTGTTCTAGTTTGCTGGAACCTTTCATCATGGCATCCTTGGTTTTATCTGTTCAAACTCCCTCCAGGCACTGTGGCACCAGCTGCCATACAAGTGCCAGCCCCTTGGACCTACCTACCGAGGCGCATATGCCCAAGTTCCCAAGGGTCCATTTTAGAACACAGGTAGTGTTCACACTGCCCTCGCCCTCCCAGCTGCTAGGTATGCATGCGGGTCGCCATCTGGCTGTATCCACCTCATCTTCCCCCACATCTGGGAGGGGTGTCTGGTGCAGCTGTGTATCACCTGTTCTTCCTTCATAGCTTAAGGCTTGTTACCCGGAGGTATGAACCGAACATCACCGTCCAAGAGAGACTTGCGTTGTCTTCAGTGTTGCTTCTGGCACAAAGCTGCACCCCACCTTTCATTCAGGTTTCTCAATGTATCTCTGCCCAGCTTTGGCTGGCATCTGCTGTGCTGACCTCGAGTTCCAGGTGATGGCGTGTATGCCATGGGGCACCTGGTGTCCGGGTTTCCCCCTTTCATGGAGACGGTGCACTTGCCCGTGTGTAGAGGCCATCATGCTGGCATGTGGGCTGAGGTTGGCTGGGATGTGTCCAGCGTGCTCTGTGCACTTGCCTTCTTGGCCTCTTCTGCTGCTCTGTTAACTTTCTCCTGGTTTGAAGACCACAGCGTGTACTGTTCTAGTATTGATTGGGTTACTCAGGCTTCCTCCCCGCACACCCTTCTTGTAGCCCGCGTTCCCAGCCCTACCCCTGCACCCAGTGGTGCTGTCACACACGTCAGTCCTCCCCTCTCTTTTTTTATTTTAAAGAGAATAAAACCCAGCAAAACAGAATAAAACCAATCAAAACAAAACAGTGAGAGTGATACAGGACTTCCAAACAGGGTAATAGGAAATCAACAACAGCTGCCATAATGCCTCTTGTTATCTTCAAGATCACCACCTGTACTATCAGACATAATAAAATCAGAGCAGAACAGAATAAAACCAATTAAGCAGTGCCGGAGTCCAGCTGCAGCAGGGCTAGGGTTTCCCAAAGGTGGACAGGGAGTCGGCGAGTGAGAGACAGAAGACACTGCACACCAGTCTGTGAGTGAATCTGAATCTGCTTTATTTTTTAGAAGCTGGAATATATATTTGCTAACCTTGGCAGCAACCCCCAGCCCCAAGCAGGAAGCGCCCCAGGCTCAGGGCAATAGGTATCAATTAACATCTCCATCTTGTTACTTAGTTAGCTTGGGAAATGTAAGCCAATGCACCTGGATGCCTGCAGGAGGAAGAGATGTGTGAGACTATCATGCTGCTCCCTACATTGTTTCCCTTATCACTTAGGGGAGTATGGCAGTCCCTGTGAGGACAGCGCCTGTCTTAGGTCAAGGACTCTTCATATGAACCCAACCAGGCCTTACCTGTCATGGGCCTGCAGGACAGCAATTGGTCCTGTGCCTGTCTTAGGCGGCTGGTGGCGTAACATATGTGTCCTAGTTGCCCGTCTTTGGCTGCCTGTAGGACAGCGCCTGTCTTGGGTCAAGGACTCTTCATATGAACCCAACCAGGCCTTACCCGCCATGGGCCTGCAGGACAGCAATAGGTCCTGTGCCTGTCTTAGGTGGCTGGTGGTGTAACATATGTGTCCTAGTTGCCCGTCTTTGGCTGCCTGTCCAGTGTCTCAGGGCAGTTGTCTCACAGGAACCCCACAAATCCTCCTCCATAAGCTCTCCCACCCAAAGCTCCTGCATAAACTCTCTCACACTACTCACAGAAGGCAAAACCCCACAACCAGTCCTCACAAAGGGGTTATCTAGAGGGCCTCCAGCAACCCCCCTGGAGTCTCCACCCTCAACTCCATATTGAGCATTACATAAAAACATACACATGTGAACTACACAAATTACAATTATCAGTACAAAACGTTCCAAGATCCCCACGCCCAATTCCCACATGCGTTGTCCTTTTCCTGGAGAAGCAATTGTCACAAGGGGCGGATGGACTAGGACGCGGCATGGACAGAAAAGGGTGCCGCAAAGCAGAACATTGAATAAAACAAAACTGTAAAACAGAAGAAAGCAGAACAGTGAGAACAATATTATTCAAAAACAATTTATTCAAAAACAAGATGGAAGGAGAGCTGCTGTATTGCATATTGTTATCCTCTAAATAGATGCTCAGACTGCCTTAGGCCTGCAGTCAGTGAAACAATACAAGTATTAAGTTGTTTCAGTACCTCAGTCTGTCCTCCAAATCAGCTGGTTGCTTGGTGGGGTTCTTGTGTCCCAGCCTGTGCACTGGTTGACTCGCAAGAATGGTGAATTGGCTTCTTGTTTCTCCTCCAAGGCCCAGCATGGCTCCACCGACTCACAGGAAAGGCAAATTGGCTTGTTTCTCCCCCCCGGGCCCCCATGGGTTGCAGTTCTTCTCTTTCCTATGTGACCCTTCCTTTCTTCCATTTGGAGAATTTCCTTTGGAATTGCTTTGTTTGAAAATAGCTGTTTTTCACTCTTGGTCCTAAAATGTTTTGCTTCTACAGAATTATGCACTAATCTTGGTTTTCTTAGGGCATTAGCAGTACTATTGCCTGGCCTCTGCTCTTCCGTCATTGTTTGGGTTGAGACAGGATCTCACTATATAGTTCAGGCTGGCTTTGAAGTCACTATGTAGCCCACCCTGTTCTTAAAATCACAGTGATCCTCCTGCCTCAGCCTCCTGAGTGAGGATTACAGGTGTGCACCACCACGCCCAACACTTTGGGGAGGGGTACCAGGGATTCAACTCATGACCTCACACTTGTTACTAAGCTAAATCTCCAGCCCTCAGCACTTTTGGTGGTGGGAAGCAGATGTTCATCTGGCAGCACCGCTTTGATCGCCTCACGAGCAGAAGCACAAATGTGTGCACACAGGCACGGTTCCTCTGGAGCTCTTTCCTGGGTCTGGCGGGACTATGGTCTGCGTGCTGCTGGCTGCTGGTCTGTCTCTAGTTGAGGCCGCTGCTAGTCGAGGCCATGGCAGCCACTGCTCTGTGGGTGCTGCCGCCGCTGGGCTGTCTGCTCTGCAGTTCTCACGGTTCTCAGTACCCGTTTCCCTGTCTCAGTCTTCCCGCTGCATCCCGAGTGCTGTCTGCGCATCGTCTTCCCACGCACCCCTCTTTGGACTCCTCTTTATTGTGCGGTCAGATCTGCACCTTGTGGCCCTGGAGTTTTGATTTGAATGGTGATGCGTTGTGCTCAGAAACTCCCGGTCAGCTTGGCCTTGGTTTGTGGCTTCCTGTTTCCAGGCTCGGTGGTGGTGGCTCGCATGCTCCGATGCTCTCTGTGAAGGCCTCTGAGGTGTGGCCCCAGGGGCTGTCTCCGTAGCAGCGCTTCCTCCTGGTCAGTTGGAAGCTGGGGTTCCAGGGGAGCTCTTCCTCCTGGGTGCCTGTGTCTCTAGGTGGTGTCTCATCTGGTCTCCACTGTGTCCCTGTTCCCCTGCTGCCTATCTCAGGAGGGTGCTGTGTGGCCTAGGCACTATTGGGGCTCCTCTGTGGTGCCTCCCCTGAGGATGGCAGCTGTGGGTGGCATGGCTGACTGGGCGCCACTTGAGAGTGGGGTCTGGACCGGTCTTGCTGGCACTGCTCCCACATGGGGGTCTGCTGCGGGGTGTGGGCCCAGGTTGAGCACCAGGTGTTGATGGGCAGAGCCACACCTGCTGTCAGTTATCTGGGTGCTGAGGGCAGTGTCTGGGAGCCAGCTGTCATCCCAGCACACTGGGAGGCTGAGGCAGGAGCATCACAGGTTCCAGCCCAGCCTGGGCAACATAGAAATATGTTGTCTCAATAATGAGGGGGTTGTAGCTCAGTGTGAAAGCTTGTCTGCAAGCCCCATTACCACAGGAGGGAGTGAATCCCCTTAGGAGGCCTCAGTGTTCCCGGTGTTGTGAGGTCAGCACCCTGGTCCTCTGTGGTCCTGCAGTGGCCGAGAGCTGACAGTGTCGTGGTTTCCCATGGGCTCTGAGGGCTTAGTCAGAGGCACAGCCTGGCTCACTGCACTGGTATCATCTGGTCTTAATTTTTAAACTAGTAGATACTTTTTGATTGATAGCAAGAACTGGTTTTTGAAGCTTTGCTCTTTAGTTCTGTGTCTTGCCAGAAGGCTCCTGGGTAAAGCGGTTCTGAGTGAGGGGTGCTCACACAGAACCCCAGGACCTGGGTGCAGGGATGTGTCTATGAGAAACAAATAGGACTGTCTTGGTCATGACTTGGAGAAAAGTTGCTAAAATGAGTGCTCTTCTGGTAGTGGCGAGCCCACGCCAGTGCTGCCTGACCGCGGTGTGGCCACTCTGCCATGGCAGGAACAGCCAAAGCACAGTAGGACCCAGGGCTTCTCTCCTCCTCTACAGCTCTCAGGTCTGTCCAGGTTTGGGACAGGAGGCCAGAACGAGCCAAGTGACCACACATCCCAGATTAGAAGGCAGCCATCTTTGCCCTCCTGGCCCAGATGCCGACTTGCTCCATGGCCGAGAGGGAGCTGCAGAGCAGCTCTTCCTTTCCATCCCTCTGAGGGCGTATGTGTGAAGTGAGGAGAGGGAGGGGAAATGCTTCTTGTGGCACATATTCTTTTGAATTCTGTGACTTTATGTTTGGCTTTTTTGTTTTGTGAAAGGTTGCAAAACTTCCTCAAGTTGTCCAGCAGCAAACTTCTGTGGCCAGCATCCAGCAGGTGGCCTCTGCCTCCCAGCAGGTAGGTCCTCCTGGCATGCCTGGCACTGTTTGTTAGGATTCGTGCTTTCGTCCTGAGGAAGCTGTGTGAATGATGAGAGGGTTGCCCTGGGTGATGGGGCAGGGGCGGGTCAAGGCAGAAAGTGTGAGCAAGGGTGTGCACAGTGTCACCTCATGGGACTTGGGGCCTGGGCTTCCTTTCAACCATCCTAGGCTCACCCCTTCAGCAAGCGTCTTGGCCTGGCTTGCAAGAGAGCTTGCTACTTGTAGTGACCAGGGAGTGCGGCCCTAGAAGAACTCTGCACCCTGCTCTGCAGGCTGGGATGCAGACAGGATGGTGGGAGCAGTGGCATCCCCTTCCCAGCAGGGGCCTTCAGGTTCTCCTACTGTGTGATTATTAGTTCTATTTTGTTTTGGTTTTGTTTCATTTCTTTTTCCTTTTTTTGGTAATGGGACTTGAACGTACTACCTTGTGCTCGCCAGGCAGGCACTGTGCCACTGAGCTATATCCCTGCTCCTTGTTTTGTTTTTTGAGATAGCGTCTCACTGTGTAGTTCAGGCTGCCCTGGAACTCACTATGTAGTCCAGGCTGGCCTCAAGCTTGCGATGATCTTCCTGCCTCAGTGTTCTAGGTGTGCATCCCTGTATCCAGCTACTGTGTTATTGTATGGAGCGTGACCATATGGCATAGTGCTTTCAGTTTTTCATTTTGTGCAAGACACGCTGGCATGTGGGCTTCAAGACACAAACAGTGTTAAACCAGCCCCCCACCTGGCCTTGCCCCTGCCCGCCAAGACTAAGTAAACAGCAGTGCTATATCTGTTCTGTTGGGAAGCAGAGGCCCCAGCTGGGCAGGGGGATGCAGGCCTGCAGTCCCAGCACCAGGGATGGCTGAAGTGGGATTGCAGGTCCCTGTGCAGTCCAGGCTACACAGTGAGAGAAACTTCTCAAAAGACAGGAAGAGCAGGGGCTGTGCCCGAGGGGTGGCTCCCCACCTCACCCCGGGTTAGGCTGTGGAGGGCAGGTGCTGTGGCCAAGGCAGAGGCCCTTCGTGCAGCGCAGTCCTCGCCCCCCATCCTGGTAACGAGCACTCCTTGTCCCCTGCCAGGCTTCCCCACAGACGGTTACGCTCACGCAGGCCACAGCAGCTGGGCAGCAGGTACAGATGATCCCTGCAGTGACAGCAACTGCGCAGGTGGTGCAGCAGAAGCTCATACAGCAGCAGGTGGTGACAACGGCCTCTGCCCCGCTGCAGACCCCAGGTGGCCCAAGCCCTGCCCAGGGCCCAGGGAGCTCAGACAGCCCTGGGCAGCAGCCCAAGCTGCAGATGCGGGTCCCTGCTGTGCGGCTGAAGACACCCACTAAGCCTCCGTGCCAATAGGTGGGAGCCAGGAGAGCATCATGAGAGGTGGGTGGTGACGGGATGCCATCACGGTGACAGAACCACCACAGTCTGTGGATGTACCCTGTGCTGTGGGAGGAGTACCCTCTCTGCTGCATGGCTGCCACAAGGGGTGAGTCACAGTGTCTCAGTCATCCACCCGAGTCTTCAGAGCGTCTGCTGCACGCAGCGCTTTGCCCTCCGGGAGCCAGGGCACGCTCAGTGCTCGTGCAGTCTGGTCCTGTGTGCCTCCGTCCATCCTTCCCACCTTCACTAGGCTGCTTGGTATGTCTTAGCACTCCGAGGACCTGTCCCTGACAAACGAACTCAGTCCCGATGCCCGCTCAGATCCAGTGAGTGGTGCCCAGCATATGTGTGAGGGCAGGGACCGACTGTGATGGGCATTGGCTCCCTGCCTGCTGCAGGGCTTCCTTGTGAAGGGCACTTCGGGGTGGGCGCCTGGTGTGCAGCCTCTAGGCTTGGCGGTGCTCCTCTTGGGGCATGTGTTTGAGGCCCAGGGTGTGTTCAGTGCCATGAGGAGCATGTGACAGGCAAGGTGGCCAGTGAGAGCCGGGAGCAAGGCCACGGGGATGGCCTGGAGGGCCAACACCCATGCACCCAGGGTGAGTGGGCACACAATGGCCAGTGCCTTCTGTCCCCGCTGCCACGCTTACTCAAGACCCTAGCCATCGGTGGGAGCGGCCTGGCCTCAGTGCCCGCTTTGCCATCACCACACCAGGGGTGAACACAGTGTTCCCAGCCCCGCGGCTGCTGGCCTCAGCAGGGGTCTGTCAGCAGCACCTGCCCGTGGCAGCCATGCATGCCAGGCCAGGAGCCAGGCTCTGCCTGGGCTCTGTCTCCAGTGGAGGGCACCCCACAGTCCCCCGCCACAGTCTCCTGTGTCTCAGTCAGCAGCGGTCTGGGGACAGGAGCCCACTGGAGAGTTCCCTTCTCAGCTTTTGATGGTAAGAAAGCAAAAATGGAGTGTTGGAAAGTTGCGGAGGGCCCCAGCGCTGGAGTTAGTCCCTGGCACCGTCCTCACGGGAGCCTGCTGTCCGCACCCCTGTATGTCCTGCCTGTCCCAACTGTGTGCTACGGAGCCTGGAGGGGCTAGGGAGCAGGGCCCTCAGAGAGCTCCTGGCACAGCGCTGCCTGGGACCTGTGCTCCGCGTGGTGTCTCATGAGTCAGAGGTTTCCAGAGCGTGGACTGATGGCACCCAGATGCCACCTGTGGAGCAGCAGCTGGTGCCTGTGCACCGCAGAGGCGTTGGGCAGGGCAGGCGTGTAGGTGGGGCTTTTTGCAGTCGTTACTGTTTTTGTTCACCCTTGCAACCCGATAGCTGTTGTGTTTCAGAATGTAAGGAACAAGTCTGAATTGTAAATATTTTGTAAACACAAGCATTTGTACTTGAAGAGTAGGATTTTAAAGGGCACTGATGTTTCCCAGACAAAAGGCGTAATAAATGACCTTTTTATATACTTTTTAGTTTGGCGTTTCATTGAAGACTCAGTTGTGTTTTTCATTTATGTGAAGGGAAACACAAGTTGCATTGGTTTGGGGGGGGGCCCCCTTGCCAGCTGAGCAGTGGAAGGGGTGGCCAGGTCCCCTGTGGCCACTTGCACCTGACCCGTGTCAGCACAGCTGCCAGGTGGCACAGAGCTGCTGCTGTCCCTTTTCTTTCCTTTTGTTTTAAACAAAAAAGTTTCTGAGGACAAATGCTTCCGCGTGTGTTATAAATGGCACACGTTGCCTAGGTGGAGGTGGAGTAGTGCTCCTGAGGCCCAGGGGTGCCCTCGGACCTGTCCTGTTTTGAAGCCAGGTGGGGCTCTGGCTCTGCCCGCCTGCCCTCACCAAGCCGCCGGCAGTGGCACAGTGGTCACAGCAGGGAGCAGCCTGAGTGCTGGTCTAGACTTGGAAGTGGTCACCTACATGGGCAGCTCCTACTGGCGCTGCATCCAACCACAGTGGTGCCACCCAGCCAGGGCACGATGGTGGCTGTGGTACCGGCACCCTGGCTTCTGCATGGACCCAGACAGGGCCTTGGTGTTGCAGTGCACAGCAGGGGACTGAGAGTTGGCCTTGTGCAGAGGAGGTTGGCCCTGCCACCTTTCCCCACCGTGTGACTTTTGGAAGGAAGCTGGCCCAGCACAGTGCCACCTCAGCTGCTGGGATGCAGGTGTGTGTGGGCTTGTCATCTGGACTGCACAGCCATGTGACTGCTGACCATCCCTTCCACAGTGGGTGTCCCAGGGGCTCACCCCACACTGGATGAAGTCGTGTGTGGGGCTCTTCTGTAGTGTCCCCTCCCAGCTGTCCCACATATCTAGGGCCAGCCAAGCCCAGCTGTGAGGACAGATGGTGGCATAGGGCACGGCACTGGTAAAGCCAGAGATGCCACATGTGTCCAGGACACACGAGATGCGGGGCTTCACAATTCTTGCATGCAGCAAGCAGCAAAGCCTATGGCTTCTGCTGCAGGCCACGTGCTGGGGAGCCAGGCATGCACATTGACAAGGGATGCCACTGGGGCCGCTGGCCATGGTCTGAGGGGACTGCGCTCTCCCCCAGGTTGGGGTCGTGCTCTCCATCCTGCCGCTCCCTGGTTAGCTGCTCCATCTAGTTTTAGGTGCCCAGCAGCATGGGTGAGACAGCGCCAGCCCCAGCCAGCCCCACAGCAGCCATTTCCCATGTAAGGCGTGGTGCCTCCGCTCACAAACAGTTCTTCTCTCAATTCTAGTCTCAAGTCTAATCACAGTTTTCCAGCTCAACACTGAACCTAACTGCTGAGTTGGATTCGGTTCACAACCAATTGTTTGCAGCCAGAATCATGGAAATGAAATTCACGAACCGAAGCACGTTTCCAGGTTAAGATATGCTTTTTTAAAAGAATCTTTTTTGAGATAGAGGGTTCACTGTGTAGTTTAAGTGGGTCCCAAATTCACATTGATTCTCCTGCCTCAGCCTTCTGAGTTCTGGGATTACTGACATGTACCTCTGCCTCAGGACTAAAAACCATTTAAACCCAACATAATAAACCAAACATTTAATAATAAAGTTTCATTACAATTTTTGTGACATAGGATCTCACTGTAGTTCACATTGGCCTCAAATTCAGTGATCCTCCTGCTTCAGCCTCCTGAGTGCAGTGATTACAGGTTCATACCACCATGTCTCATTACTACAGATTTTATTTATTTGTTGATTGATTGATTGGTGCTGGGGATTGAACTCATGACCTTGCACTTGCCGGGCAGGTACTTATGCCACTGAGCAAAATCCCCAGCCCCACTACTACAAATTTTAAAGTGACCTATCAGTTCATTCTCATCCTGGTTAATATTATCCTAATAGCAGAAAAATCCCACACATCTGGTGGTAGTTGTTGAGACAGGGTTTTTTTTTCTGAGGCAGGAGTTGGCTGCAATTCTCTGGCCTCGGCCCCAGCTGCTGGAGAGACAGGCGTGCACCAGCCCACTCCGGCTGCTTTGGAACCAGGTACTCTGTGGGGAAGCCGGCCAGCCCTCCAGAACCTGCCCGGTGGCCTACGCCAAAGGAAGCAACGTGGACCTGACCTGGGCAGCTCAGAACGGCTGCAGGGAGGAGGGGACGCTGAGGCAGGGGATCCCGAAGGGCTGGGGGCCTCCTAAGCTGAGGCTGAAGCCGCCATGCACCCTGCCCGAGAACAGTGTTGCAGGGGCCAGGCCGGGGCACTGCTGCTTGCTGCTTTCACACAGATGGCCAAGAGCTGCTCTGCCCAGTTCCCCCAGCTTCCCAGGCCACCTGCTCTGACTTTTCCAGGCAGTGAAGAGCAACAGTGCCAGAGGCCAGGGCGTCAGGCCTCCCCAGAGACAGCAGGACGCCTACCGCCGTCCCCTGCATGCGCATGTGGGCACAGCCAGCCTTCAGTTTCCCAGAGGCCCCTGTTCAAGACTTGGTTTGCCCTGTTCTCAGGCACCAGAGAGGCGGTGATGTCTGCCAGCAGGAGGGTCCCACTGGTCCCCAGCCTAGGCAGCCTTCTGCTTCTGCTCCTCCTGCGGGGATAGGGGGAAGGTTTGGCACCCATGGGCCACCCCAGGCTCCCCCAAACTCCTTTGTCGCTGACAACCCAGACCTCACCTTCACCACCCGTTCTAGCTGGGACAAGGCCTCTTCATAGTGTGGAACCAGCGGCTGCAGGAGCTTGCTGGGGACCTCGTGCCGCACCAGCTCAGGGGCACCAGCTTCTGCCAGCATCCGGAGGAACCGCCTCTCCTTGAGGGAAGGGACCTCGAGTGTCAAGAGGGGTTTTCATCCAGCCCTGGTGCCCACAGAGCATGGGTTCCCTGCACTCACCTGCACCTTCAGGAGCAATGTGAAAGCTTGCCCCGTCCTGCCTGCTCTTGCTGTTCTCCCGACCCTGGGACCAAACATGGCCTTGATCTTGGGATCTGACACAGGGCTGCTCCAAAGGAAGACCCCACGGCCTCGCCTGGCAGTGCCCAGGCCCAGTCCCCGAGCCACCCCACCGCCAGCCCTCACCGGTGCACATAGGTCCTCAGGTACTGCGGGGCATCGTAGTTGATCACCAGCTCCACGCCCGGCACATCAATTCCTCGGGCAGTGGCATCTGTGCTGATGAGGCTGTAGGGACGTAGCACCCATGCAGTCTCCCACACTGGGCACTGGCTGGCAGAGCCCAGCTTCCAGCAGGCACCCGGCTCCACACAGTGGTCTCTCACACGCCTGTACATGCATACACATACACGCAGACACGTGTGGCACCCCCACCCACCAAGAACTCACAGTTGGATCTTGCCCTGCTCAAACTGCTTCAAGATCTTCCTCCTGTGGCCAGGCCCATAGCAGGCAGAGAACTCCGCCACACTCATGCCCCCGAATGCTTGCATGAGCAAGAAGAGCCTGGGCAGAGATGGGGCTTGAGCCAGGCACCTTGAGCCCCATCCACCTGCCCGCCAGCTGCACACCATGCCAGGCCCACCTGTGGGAGTTCTCCCGGGAGTTGGTGAAGCAGAGGGTCCTGGAAACGCTTGTCCCAAGGATCAGGTGTATGATAGCAAGTGGCTTGAGGCTCAGGCTGCAGGGCACGTAGTGGTGCTGTAGGAGACAGCACAGGTTGGCCAGGAGCCCTGCCTTGGTAGTCCTCCACCTGCACACTCAGCACTCACCGTGAGCCCCGCAGGGAAGGCGTACTTCCCCTGTGGGTCCCCGTCCATGGTGTCATCTTCAAGGGACCTGTGTGCCATCCGCGTGGAGAAGAGTCGGGGCTGGTACAGGCCGAGCCGCTGCAGCTTCTCAGGGTTCTGGGTCAGGGTGGCTGAAAAGAGCAGCTTTTGTAGGGGCATCTGGGGATGGCAGGTACTAGAAGAGAAAGGAAGGGAGTGTTGGCGGGATAGGGCCCTCACACCACCCTGACTGAGGAGAGCGATGCAGAGCACCACACGGAGGGCTGTGGGTACCTGGCAGCAGTCACGGCTGGTGGCCGCCGTCTCTGCAGCAGGGTGGAGGGGTCTGTGGGGCCCTCACAAGGGAAGGCAGCTGCCATCACCCGAGGCAGCCAGGACTGGTGCATGCTGTCTATCATGCGGTCTGCCTCATCCACGACCTGCGGGGGCAGAGCTGCATTGACTGCTGGGGACTCCCTGCCCTGGCAACCCTCACTCGGGCCCAGGCAACCCTCACCCAGGCTCAGGCCTACCAAAAAGCGCAGCTGCTGGAGGCTGAATCCCTGGGTCTGGTCAATGTGGTCCACCAGGCGGCCAGGTGTGGCCACCACAATGTCAGCCAGGCAGCGGTAGCCGTCCACTCTAAACCAGAGGGACCCAAAGCATGTGCCTTCCAGGGCCTCTGACAGCAAGGAGCTTCCTTGCTGTCACTGAAGCTGCCCCAATACAGAGCCACTGCAGGGCAGAGCAGGTGCCTCCCCAGCCCACCATGCTGCAAGACCTACGTCTTCTGGACAAGGCTCTCTTGCTCCTTGGCCAGGGGCTTCTGCCCAGTAACCAGGGCAACCCGCAGAGGCGTGGCATCAGTGTAGACATTGAACACTTTGCTCACCTACAAAAAAAGGTCACCAGCCTGAGGTAGGCATCCACTCAGTCACTACCACACCAAGGACTCAAGTCCTGTCTGGGTCTCCCACAGGCTGGGCACCATGCACCCACAGGGCTGCAGTGGCTGGGACATGGACCTCTAGGCACGAGGCAGTGTACCTGCTGGGCCAGCTCCTTGGTGGGCAGCACCACCAGGGCACGTATGTGGCAGACCACTCGATGCAGCAGGGCCTGCAGGGAGCAAGGGCACTAGTGTCAACAAGGCCAGTTCCCTGCCACTAAGCCATGACTGGAAAGAGGAGACCCTCACACCCACCTGCACCACTGGGATGACGAAGGCCAGGGTCTTACCACTGCCCGTTGGAGCAGACACACAGAGGTCACTAGGCTGGTAGCCACCTCTACCCACCAGAAACCCACTGGCCGCACTCTCCAGGAGAGCAGGGATCACAGCTGCCTGGACTGGACAGGAAGCACAGGGGGTGGGTCAGACTCATATCAGGCCCAGCCACTGAGTGAACTTCCAGCTCCCAGACTGCACCATGCTGAGAGGGATGCGGGGGAGCCCTAAGCGCTCATCAGGACCTCAGAACATGGCCAAGTGTAAGCCCCTGTGCCTACATCTCAGACCCAGGAGGCTGCCCTGGGGCTGCCCCACCTGTCACCTGCCCATGGCTGGGGCACCTGGGAAGTAGGCTGAGATGCCATGAGCCCTCAGCTGTTTCTGCAGGTCAGGATGCACCTCAGGAATGTCTTCGATGGGAACGAGGTCCTTGGTGACATTCTTCTTGACACAGCTAGGCTTGGCCAACCACGCTGGCAGGAAAGGCTGGACCTACCCCAAACAGCAGAAGGAAACTAGGAGAGTTCCCCAGAGCTCTCCAAGGTGGGAAGCAGAGCAGGCAAGAACCAGGAACACAAGCAGAGGAGGATGGAGGAAGGGGCGCTGAGAGGATGACAGCGCAGTCTCCTTCTCCTTGACACTTTCCACACGAAATGGGAAACCAGCGGACCCCTCCTCTGAGCCACCCAGGCTTCCCATCACCCCAGGAGACCCCAGGCCCGCCTGCGGTGGCTTCCCAGGTCCTCCCTGCCTCTAGGCCTGCCAGTCATGCCCCAGGTCCTCACCCGCGGACTCCACGCAGCCCCGATACCGAGACCTTTCACGTGGGCCTAAATGGCTTCACCAAACCTCCTGCTTCAGCAGCTGCCTTGGCTCAAGGTCTCGCTACCCGACTATATATTCACACCCGCTGCTCTGCCCACAGCCAGGCCCACGAGGCAAGGGGTCTGCGGGGGTCAGCAAGCTGCGCGCCGTCCACCATCCCTCTGTGCAGGCGGCTGCCCTCTGCGGCCGCTCTCCCTCTCCCTCACCTTCGGCGCCTTCCTCCTCGAGAAGCCGCCCAGCACCGGGCCAGGACCCGGAGGCTTGGACGCTGCCTCCGGGAGCCGACCATCTGGGGCGGCCGGGGCCTCGGGGCTCGCGCTGCGCTCTTCGAGCGCCTCCTCGCTGCTCCCTGCGCGGCAGACAAGCCGAGGCGGCGTCAGCTTCGCCACCGCTCGGGCAGAAAGACCACTACCCAGCCCGTGTCCCCATCCCCATCCCGCGCTCCGCTCACGGACTACTTGCGTCTGCGTCCCCACCTTCCGCTCTGCGTCGCTTCCCCTGCCGCGTGTCCGGGCTCTCGGCTGCCCCACCGCTCACCCGCCGCCTGCGCCGAGGCCGGCGCCGCTGCCTGCCCGCTGCCTCTGCCGTCTGCGCGGTCGCCTCGGCAGGCGCGGGCTCCCGTTGTTGCTGCCGCTCTCGAGCTCGGCTCTGGAGCCGCTCGAGCAGCGCACGAGCCCGGCCGCCCGCCTCGGCCTCTGCCCTCTCCGGGTCCGCCGCCCCGGGGCCCCGGTACCGAGCGACGTGGAACAACGCCATGCCGCCCAGCCCCGCAGCAGCTTCTAGGCGCGCAGTGGTGAGGTAGTAGGAAAGGCGCCTCCGCTTGCGCGCCAATTGACGTCACAAGCGCGCCGAGTGACATCAGGAGCGCGCCAGCAGCGAGGTCATAGACGCCAGCTTCTCCGCGCGGCGGGCGGCGGCATGCAGCGGGAGCCGGGTCCCGAGGGCGCACGCCGAGCGTTGGGCGGCCTGCTGCAGGCGGTACTGGCGAGCCGCAGTGAAGCCAATGCCGTGTTCGATATCTTGGCCGTGCTACAGGTGGGCGGGGCGGGGCGGGGGCGGCCTGCCAGGGCTCCGAAACCAGGTGTGAGTTCGGGTGGTTGGTGTGAAGGCACGCGGCGGCGAAGTCACCCTGCCCGGCCTCCCGTCGCAGGCTGAGGACCCAGAGGAGATCCAAGAAGCAATCCACACATGCAGCCGACTTTTCGGGGCTTTCCTGGATCGGGGAGAGCTGTTTGTGGGCCAGCTGCCCCCCGAGGATACGGTTCTGGCAGGTGAGCGTCCTGGAGGTACCTGGGGTGCATGCCTGGGGTCTGAAGAGAGCCTGATCAACATGGGTGAGGCCCCCAAGCGCTGTCATTGGCCCAGGTAGGTGAGAGGACAGCCAGACCACCTTGGAAGGGACAGACTGCCTCTGCGGCCTGATCTAAAGGGGTGAGGGCTAGGTGTAGGGTTTATATTCCGTACTAAATGTCACTTAAAGTTGGAATTGTCTGTCACAGTCTTTGGGACATTCAGGTTCTGAGATTAAGTGAGGGGAAGGAGACCCTGCCTCTGGGGGCGCTAGGCTGGGGCATAGACCTGTTGCCCTTCTTTACCAGGCTCTGGGGATGGCTGGTCCCATCCTGGGTCGGGGCTACCGAGCCCGTTTCCTATGTATAAACAGAGGATGATGGGGTGGATCTGGCTTGGCTGTAACCATCAGCATGGGATGGCCACCCTGACCTCTTCCTACAGGGTCCCATGGAGCCATGCGTAAGTATAAGATCTGGATGCGACACCGCTATCACAGCTGCTGCAGTCACCTTGGCGAGCTCCTGGCCCACCCCACTTTCAAGGTCAAGGTGAGTCTTTGGTCATTGGACTCACATTGTCTTTATTTGTCCCAGGATGTCCATTTCTGAGGCCTTCCGCAAAGTGAGCTCATGGCCCAGGGTGGGGGAATTCTCTCTATGCTTGTTTAAGTTAAGTTCCCAAGACACAATCCCCACACCACACCTCTCACGAGCACCTGGCTCATGTCGTGATACTGTGGTCTGGCCCTGGAAATATTACATTTGTACTTTGGCTCTAGCACTGAGCCTTGTGATCTATCCGTACCACGTTGGCTTCTCATACTTGAGCTTCCCTGTGTGTCCTGAGGGTTTGTGTGGTGATAAGGGTGATAAGGAGCAGACTTGGCCTTTGTGTGCTTCCCGGCTGGATCCTGTTCTGATCTCTGTGTGTAGCTAGTGTGATGAGGTCACATCCCCATCACCATACCTGTGGGCAGGCATAGGGCCAGACTCCCCTGTCGTTCCACCGTTGAGGCCTGGGCCAGACTGAGAGCTCATGGGTGGGGTGAGCTCTGGGTCACTCTTACCACACTTCTCAGGAGCTGGCACTCAAGACCCTCATGAAGTTTGTGCAGCTGGAAGGGATACATCCCCTGGAGAAGCCCAAGTGGGAGGGCCAATATCTGTTCCCCCGCACACTTTTCAAGGTGAGGACCTGGTTGTAGTCTGGGGTGGCCAGGGAGGGAGCTGCCTGAGCTAGTGGTGGTGGATGTGATGCTCCCTTCTTGTCCTGCTTTGGGGCCCTTCCCTTGGCTATGGAGAGGGGCTTGGCATGGTACATGTCTCATGGCACTGCTGTGCTGCCCCTGCCCAAGAAAGAGGTGCTCACCCCATTCTTGTCTCAGGCAGTGGTGGGAGGTCTGCTCTCGCCAGAACAAGACCACAGCCTGCTGCTCTCCCAGTTCCGGGAGTACCTGGAGTTTGATGACATCCGTTACCACGCCATGCAGGCGGCCTCTGATGCTGTGGCACAAGTCACCAACCAGCATCCTAAGGTGAGGACAAGCTGATCCCGGGTGAGTGGGTGGTACAAGCTGCATGAGGTTGCTCAGGCCAGGCTTCCTAGGTTTCCTTCGCTTTCTGGAACAATGCCTTCACCCTGCTGTCAGCCGTGAGCCTGCCCCGCCAGGAGCTTGATGCCTCTAATTTCTACGTGAAGCACGAAGGTGAGCACTGAGAGGCTGAGGCTGTGCCTCATCCTGCCCTCGTGGACGGGGCAGCAGCAGAGCTCATGACCCCCAGCCTTCCAGCCAGTAACTGCTGGCTCCCCACCTTCCCCACAGAGCCGTCAGATGTGTGGAAGGTCGCTCATCTGAAGGTGAGAGGTTTTGGGGCCTGGGCAATCACCGGGTAGATAGAGCTCAGCCTGACATGGCTGGTTTTAGGCCAGGGCCCCCTCTACTCCTCATCTTCGGGGGCCACATGTCCCTTTCTGTGCTGAGGCTCCTTCACCAGCATGTCCGAGGCTGGTGCTGTGCACCTTGCCCTGGGGCTCTTAAGTTTAGCACCCAGATAAGGAGGCGGGCCATCTGGGGAGCACTGAGCAGCCTGGCCCCATTGCAGGAGCACAGGAAGACGTTCCAGGCCATGTGGCTCGGCTTCCTCAAGCACAAGGTAGGGTTTGGGGTGGGGGCACTGGGTTATAGGCACTGGGAGAGGCTGGCCATACCCTGACTGCCCATGTCCACCCCAGCTGCCCGTCAGTCTCTACAAGAAGGTCCTGGTGACCATGCACGACACCATCCTCCCCCACCTAGCCCAGCCCACCCTCATGATCGACTTCCTCACCAGTGCCT
The DNA here is from genome assembly GCA_004027455.1 of Hydrochoerus hydrochaeris. Taxonomy (NCBI): domain Eukaryota; kingdom Metazoa; phylum Chordata; class Mammalia; order Rodentia; family Hydrochaeridae; genus Hydrochoerus; species Hydrochoerus hydrochaeris. The sequence continues at coordinate 230,682 of PVLA01002475.1, forward strand.
GTGATGTGGGTGAGTGGGCACTGCCAGGCTGGGGCACGGGCAGCAGTGGTGGGTGTGGGTCTGCAGGCTGGCAGAGGCTGGACTCTTCCCATGTTGTCTTGAGGTGCAACTTTGTGGCTGATGGGCAGCTCCTGCTGCTGCCTTTCTGACCTGGGCAGGGAAGGACAGTGGGTGGGCAGCCGCCTGAGCCTTGTGCCCAGTGGGGTCACTCTAGGCCTGGGATTCAGCACTGTCTTTCTGCAGGGGGTGCTATCAGTCTTCTGGCCTTGAATGGACTTTTCATCCTCATTCACCAGCACAACCTGTGAGTGTCACTGGGCCCAGGGCTGGGGAAGCTGGCAGGCATGGGCCTGGTCTGTCTGCCCACTGCTAGCTCACCCATGGGGCCCCCATGGTCCTCTCCCTCAGGGAATACCCTGACTTCTACCAGAAGCTCTACAGTCTCCTGGACCCATCCATCTTCCACGTCAAGTACCGGGCCCGTTTCTTCCACCTGGCCGACCTTTTCCTGTCCTCCTCGTGAGTGCCTGGGGCGTGCTCTGTATGTCCGAGGGGGCTTCACCAGGCCTCTGAGCTGCCTGGTGTTGGGGGAAGGGCACAGCCTCAGCTGGGGCAGGGAAGGAGGCTGCTGGTTTATGATGCCCCCTCCCTTCCCAGCCACCTGCCTGCCTACTTGGTGGCCGCTTTTGCCAAGCGCCTCTCCCGCCTGGCACTGACGGCACCCCCCGAGGCCCTGCTCATGGTGCTGCCCTTCATCTGCAACCTGCTGCGCAGACACCCGGCCTGCCGTGTCCTGGTGCACCGCCCAGGGGGCGCTGGTGAGTTGGGTGGGCCAAGTATCTGGTGAGGAACCCGGCCTGGCTCCCTTGCCCCAGGGAGACTGGGCAGCAGATAGGCCGGATCTCATTCCTAGAGCTGGATGCTGACCCCTATGACCCTGAGGAGGCAGACCCTGCACAGAGCCGGGCCCTGGAGAGCTGCCTGTGGGAGCTGCAGGTGAGGATGCTGTGGTCCCCTGCCCCACGCCTGTCCCTGTGCACCCTAGCTCACCCTGGTCACCTGGGGCCACCTTTCTGAAGCTCTGTCTATCCCTGGTGAGGGCTTTGTTTGTTCAGAGCCACCCATACCCGGGCTCCGGGGCACTGTGTGTCCCTTTGCTCATGGGCTGGGCATGTGCCCAGGGGTGGGGAGCACATGAGGCCTGAGGCTCTGATGTGCCCGGCCCTGCAGACCCTGCAGCAGCATTACCACCCTGAAGTGTCCCAAGCCGCCAGTGTCATCAGCCAGGCACTGTCTGTCCCGGAGGTCAGCATCGCGCCTCTCCTGGAGCTCACGGCCTACGAGGTGAGCTCAGGGCCACGCGGGCAGGGCTCCGGGTACCAGTCAGGGCTGACAGTCCCATCTTCTTCAGATGTTTGAGCGGGAGCTGAAGAAGCAGCCACCTGAGACAGTGCCCCTGGAGTTCATTAGCACACAGGGCCTGCTGGGCCGGCGAGAAGACGCCTGCGCCCAGCTCTTCACGCTCGGCTGAGCCTTCCTCCACCCTGCCCAGTGGAGGGAGTGGGCAGGGCATACAGGTTGGGTTGGCAGAGCTGCAGGGGTGGCACAGGGTGATAGTAGCCCGGGTGATGCCTGCCACGCAGGTGCAGGTATGGCAGGGTGACCTTCTCTGGGTGTGAGATGGGGTGTCCCCTTGCTCTGGACCTCTCCGTGGCTGTAGCTATTGTCTCCTCCCACCCTGGCCTGGCCTTGGGCCCAGCCCTGTGCACCCCAAGAGAGCCCGACTCTGAGGTTTCCACCTAGGACTCCCACATATGAGGGCCCTGCCCTGGCTTGGGCAGCTCCTGCCCACCTGCACTCTACTCCGGGATGGCGGCCTTGTGCTTGCTTTCTTCTGTTCTCTGTTTTGTTTTGTTTTGTATTTTTGAGACAGGATCACGCTATGCAGTTCAGGCTGGCCTTGGACCCACTTTGTAATCCAGCCCAGGTTGGTCTTGAACTTGCAGTAGTCCTCCTGCCTCAGCCTCCCGAATGCTGGGATTATAGGAGTGTGCCACCACACCCGGCCCCTCTGTTCTTAAGGGGGGTTCCTCTCTGAGCTGGGCAACCTGCATGTGCCCCAGGGGGAGTTTGGGGGGGCCAAGTGGTGGTGGAGCAAAGGTGCTTCCTGCTGTGGCCTTGGGGACACGAGTTTAGCTCCTTCCCTGTCACCTTCCTCAGTCACCCTCAGGCTAGTTTGGCTTCTGCACAGGGCCTGGGCACTAGCTGCCCCCCTAGGCAGCTTTGCCCTTGTTGCCCCAGCCACTGAAAGCCTGGCCATGGGGAGGCCCCTGAATGCCCAGCCAGCCTCCCACACCACCACCAGCTGCAGGATGGACGCCCTGCCCCTTGTAGCCCTCACGCCTGGGTCAGGAGACCTGGCTGTGCATCCTGCCCCACCTCCACAGCACTCAGCTTAGGGTCCTGGGGCTGCAGCCTGGGAGGAGCTGGCATCCCGACTCCTGGCACCCACCACCCCAGGCTACCTGGGACAGCTGGGCCTCGGGCGTCCTGGCCAACTGGGAAGAGAAAATCGCTAAGCCCCACAGGGCTGCCCACATGCCCCCACTTCCCCGGGCCACAGTGGGAGCTGCCCATGCCCTTCCAGCCTGCTCACTGCTCTCCGACAGTTCATGGTTCTGAGTCTGTCACCTCCTAGCTTGAGTCAGAGTTTTTGAAAACTGCTTTATAAAAATCCAGATCAATGAAAATCTTTAGCATGGATGTGGTCCATGTGTGTGTTGGGGACAAACATACAAGTGAAGTTAACCTCGCCCCAGCACCCAGGTCACTGGGTGTGGTGAGGGCTGTAGTCCCAGCTATTTGGGAGGCAGAGGCAGGAGGATGGCCTGGACCTGAGCAGCCCCTCTCTGCAAATGTGAGGTGGACACCAGAGGGCCTGAGCAGGCTGTGCCCTCTGCCCCCAGTGTGATGCGCCCAGACTGTGAGGTTTGGGGCAAGTCCCCCGCTGCTTCTCCAGCTGTTGCAGAAGCAGCTGGTGGTCACCCAGTGCCCCAGTCAGGACCTGAGGTGCTCACCATGGCCTGGTTTCAGACCTGCCGGGTTTCCAGAGTGCCTGCCACACCCAGGTGCAGGGGCCCTGTCCTCCCTCACGCGGGACCTGCTGACAAGTGGCATGGCCGCTGGGCGGTCAGGTTGCAGTCACGGGATGCTCGTGTTAGGTGCTGGGCAGGGCCTGTCCTGGTGACAACTTACAGCAGGTGTTGGGGTGGATTTTAGTGTGTGGGCTGTGGGGAACCAGACATTTGTCCATCTGTGTATGCCCCAGACACCTGGCTGCCCCCGGGACCTCATCTGTTGCTGCCGACTTTGCCCCTGGACGAGCAAAGACCCCTGGGTGCTGTGGCCACAGTGAAAGGTGCTGTGAGAGGTGGGGAGACTAAGTCACCACGTGTGGGCTCGGGACGAGGGTGAGGTGCTGCCCAGGGTGGCCAGTGGACCTGAGCAGCCGTACCACATGCAGCTCGTATCGTTACGTTGTGTGTCTGTCACCTGCAGTGTGTCACCTGTGGCTCTGTCCGCCATGGCCGTGTGCAGTGAATGTGTGTGGCTCTGTCTGGACACGCGTAGGTCCTACCTGTGTCTGTGGGTGGAACAGGGCACCAGGGTCAGGGCTCTGAGTGGGCCTCGGTCCCGGCATCGCAGTGGGACACGGGACCTGACGCGCACAGGTCAGGGCGGGGAGCGCGTCTTGGCTTGCGCCCGACAGTCTCGAGCCCTGCGTGGTTGGCTGCTCCAAGGCAGGGGCACTCAGCTGCCTGTGCAGCCTCCCAGGCCTGAGCGACTGTCCCCAACCCAGCCTTTGCTCTGTGTCCTCCACACAGATCCCTTGCCCAGAACGGCTCCTCCAGGGCAGAGATGACCTGTTGCTTTTTGTTTATTTGTTTGTTTTTGTCTTTTTGAGACAGGGTCTCACTGCGCAGTTCAGGCTGGCCTTGAACTCACTTTGTAGCCCAGGTTGGTCTCAAACTCACAGTGACCCTCCTGCCTCAGCCTCCTGAGAACTGGGATTACAGGCGTGAGCCACCACACCTGGCTGCAGAGATGGACTTTACCATGGCCCCCACGTGGCTCTTGTGCCACTCATGTCAAATCCTGTCTCAGTGGGAGGTGTAGAGAACTGAGCTTCACCTGCTCTGCTGCCTCCTGGGGACTCTGAGAAGACTCGCTCCTCAGTGGCGTCCAGGCAGCAGTCCCCCAAGGCCTCCGTCCTTCAGTCAGCTGCCTGGCAACCCCTGACCTCTGACTCCGCTTTCTCGGATCACATCTGCCTCCCTAGCTCTGGCCAGAGCCTGGTGACTCATTTCCCATCTGCAGCAACCCTTGGCATACACCTGCTCCTTGCTCTGCCCAGGGGCTGCCCGCCTGTGGCCGTGGCCTGTGCCTCTCGCCTGGGGGCGGATGTATCTCCTGCAGACTGAAATGCAGACAGGGTTTCCCTCCCTGACTTGCCCTTACTGTAAGTCAGAAGGCTGCCAGGGAGTCCCAGCTCGTGTGCTGGGGATGGAGAGGGGGTTAACCTGAGGGCCCTGCAGGAGCAGCAAGAAGTTGCTGCCAGGTGGGATGGGACACAGCAAGCCAGGGTGGTCAGCTGGGAGCCACAGGTCCCAGCTTCACACAGGTGGCTCCTCCAAGTCAAGGGGACCCTGTCGGGTGCAGGGGTGGGGGCCACGCAGACTTCCCTCCACAGACCCAGCAGAGACCTGCACTACCTGCTCTCTGGTTTAAAAAAGAATCGCTTCTTAGTGTAGAATCATTCTCATTCCAGAATCTGTAGTAACTGCTAAGTGGCTCACCTTAGTAGCTGACTTCACCCCACAGTTGTTATTGTGACGATCTTAACTACAGCTATGTTCCTGTGGCAGTGGCCAGGACAGAGGAGACCACGGTCTGTGCCGCTGCCACTTCATGCCTGGCGCCCTCCAGTCTGTTCCCTATTGAGTGCTAAGTCCCAGCCGCTGGCCGTCATGGTCCCACAGTGTCCAGCGGTGAGTGCCGTGAGCCACACTGCATCCTGTGGGCAGGCCATGCCCTCTGCCTGCCCGCACCCCTTGGCAGCCTGGAGTGCCCCAAGCCCGCGCCTGGCACAGCCCCTTGTCCCTGACGCAGGCTGAGAGCCCCTGCCGTGCCATGCACAGCTGTTGCTCCCTGTGTCTCATCCACTTTTCACGGGTGCTCGGTCATGAGACTCTGTGAGGTTTTCTGTCCGGCACTCATGCAGCTCCCCATGACTCCAGGGCCCCTACTGCTGTGGGTCTGCACCCCCTCCATGCACCCCATGGCATTGGTGCCTCTGTGTCTAGCCCGGAGCCGGAATGGGGTACCCCCACCCTGCATCCCACTTCTGGGGCTGCTGAATGTGGATGGGCCCTCAGCATCCTGTGCTCTGAGAGGAGGTATAGCTGCAGGACGTTAGGGACCCCCAGGACATCGCACTTGAGAGGAACCCGTGGTCAGCAGGAAGTGGAAGCAGCAGACAGGTGGTGGTGACCATAGCCAGCATACACGGCCTGAGCACTGGTACTGTACAGGAGAGGGCACTGATACAGCAAGCCTTGGAGGGAGAGGCAGTGTGAGCACCCACTCTGGGGAAACTGAGGCAGCAAGGGAGAGGCAGTTGGCCAAAGTCTCACTGCCCAGAGTGTTCAGGCAGAGCCATGTCTACCCTACTGCAGAGACCATCCTGACCGAAGCCCGGATGAAGGGTCTGGCTGGGGACACTTGCCCCTCCACACTGGGCCCTGGCAGAGACACGGAGTCACACAGCACCTCGGAGCTGGCTGAGTGGGCGGCCTGAGTAGTGGGTGTCACGAGGGAATTTGCCCTGCCAGGGCGGGGCTGCGGGCAGCACGGCTTCCTGAGGACACCAGTCACTGTCAAAGAGCAGCACAGGTGGCAGGGCCTGTGGCCCCTGGCACACTCTCCCCCACTGGGCACAGGACAGACCGGCCAGGACCCCTACGGGTCACAAGTCAGGGTCCCTCTGAGGTGGTCTGTGACATGGGCAGGGCCGCCCTGCTCCCCAAGGTGCACACCGTCTACTACTGACGGGCCTGCTCCCTGCAAAAGGGGGGCCTCCTGACGCCAGGCCGGACCTAAGGCCTCCTGGCGCCAGTTCCCTCTGTGCTGCGCTGGTTTCATGTGCTGTTCTGGCTTCACACCCCTTCATCTGGATTCTTTGAAAGTGGGGCCCTGTCCTAACCTTATAGATACTTAGCCTCCCCTCAGAGAGCTGCCGCCCCGACCCCTGTGGTGGGCAGCTGAAGTCCCCGCTGTCCCCAGCCTGGCTCTCTGGGGTCTGCACACCCAGCAGCTTACTGTGGTGGACACTGGCTTTTCTCAGGTGCCTTTTCCCCAGCAATCGATGGTGCAGGGTTTGTCTCTGGAGCGGCCGTGCTGTGGGCTGCGCGGGTTTGAACGTGAGCAGCCCGCCTGCCCGGGACAACCCGTTTGGGACGTGACAGGTTTCTCACACTGCTAAGGATATTTTGCTAAGGAAGTTGCATCTATGTCTGTGAGAGATATTGGTATTTTTTTATTTGGGTATCTAGACATAACTAGGTTCATGAAGTGAATCGGGACGTTCCTACTGTATTGTTGGAGAGACTTGCTGGAACTGGTTTCTCCTTAAGCGTTTGGTAGAATTTCCAAGCCCTGTGGGCCCGGGGCTTCCTCCCTGGAGAGTTCCGTAGTTGGGGACTCTGTTTCCTTGGCGGCTCGGGGGTATCGGCTGTTCAGGTCAGGCCAGGACCTGGTCTGTCCCTGGTTGACCCCCAGGTCTCCTGCTGGCTTCCTGATCAGACTGTCCTTGCAAGGGTTTCACCTGCAGTTTCACCGACTTCTGTCCCGCGTTCTCCCCGCCTGCTGCTTTGAGCTTATCTCCTGTCGCTGTCGGCTCCCTGCTTCGCAGGGCAGGAGCTACAGGGCTGGATCCTTCAGGGTTTTCCACACCCTCTCCCCGCCCCAGGTTTGCAAGTCTCGGCTTCTTCAGCTCCAAGCCTGGGGCCGATACAGTGTCCACTGTGTGGACACCCGGTCCTGTCCCTCGCGCGGCGTGCTCTGTCTTCCCACTCGGTGTCCCGAGCCGCATGCGGGCTGTCCGTCGCTGGGGATGTGGGTCCTGTTCCGTGCTGTGCTGACGCCACAGCACCGTCCCCTTTTCAGTGCTTTCTTTACTGCCCTGGACCGCGCCCCCAAAAAGTGCAGCTGGACTGGGGCACGGCCCTGAGGTTTCGGCACTGAGAGGCTGAGGTGTAAGGGGAGGCCCTCTGGGCACCCGCTCCTGGCCTGAGGGCCGCGGGCCCCAAGCCTGGCAGTGACGCTGCCTCTGGTGGCCAGACGATGACAAAACGTCCGCATCGCGGTATCCGCGTTGGGCGGGATGACCCTCCGCCGGGCAGAGGCTGTGTCTTGGGCTGTGTAGGTGGGGCCAGCACACAGCAGTGCTCAATCCATGCATCCTGACCCCTCCTGGCCACCAGCTGCGCCGTCCCCAGGCCAGGGAGCCAATCCTCCCTGCCCTAGAGCTGGAAGTGGCTCTGGCCGTGGCGGCTTCGCAGCCTTGGCACCAGCAAATCCACACTGGACACCTGCTGTGCATGAGCCGCTCCCTCACCCCACTCTCCTGCAACCCATCGGCCAGGTCCCCACCTGCCCTGGCCTCGGTGCTGCAGGGCCTCCTGTGGGGCCAGCCCCACCTCTCTGCACCAGCCCCTCCCCTTCCCACCTCACTGACCTCCTGGTCACCTCCTGGCTGTGCCTGTCCCCTGGTCTGCAAGATCCACACCACCTCCACCTCTCTGCCGAGCCCCAGCTGCAGCTCAGAGTCCAGCCTGTCTAGCATTAGGGACAGTGCCCATCAGGGCTTGAGTTGCAAGTGGAAGCAGGGAAAACAAACTTGTTCTCTGTGGGGAGATTTCTGCATACAGTTTAGAAAATGTCACTGGTCATGGTGTTACATGTCTATGATTCCAGCACCAAGTAGGCTGAGGCAGGAGGATCTCTGTGAGTTCAAGGCCAGCCTTGTCGACATACATAGTGAGACCCTGTCTCAAGAAAAGTGGCAGTTCTGGTTTTGCCCCACCCCCAAAAAACTAGAGCAAATATCCATTCTTCTCCTTTTTGTTGTTGTTGCTTTTTGTTTTGTTCCTGATTTTTGAGGTAGTTTTACTATGTAGTCAGGGTGCTTTTGAACTCACCATGTAGCCCAGCCACCCCCTGCCTCAGCCTCCCAAGTGCTGGAATGCAAGTGTGCTCCACCACACGCATTGATCTTCTGGGCAAGGAAGCAGGAATTCAGCACCCTCTCCCTGCAGCTCTGGGTGCCAGTGCTGCCCCCACAGCTCTCTGCACCCTGGGGATTCCTCCCCCTTGCTGCAGGATTGGGGGCTTTCCAGGGGGCCCTGAAGGTCCCTAGTGGGTCCTCAGCAGACCCAGGGTGCACTGTCCATGGGCCCCGCTGCAGACAATGTGGCTGCAGGTGAAGACAGGTTCATGAGGCAGCACTGGATCGCTGCACCGGGGTCCCCAGAAGGAAGCCCCTGCTTCAGGGCGGCATCCCCCACCACTGTCGGAGTTGCTTCTGGGCCTGGCCCTGAGGTCTGGCTGTGATCGGGCTGTTTTACACAAACGATGTGGATTTTTCTGTGTTCTCTCCAGAGCCAATTTATAATTGAGTTGGTGAAAGACACAAGCCAGCTGTTAGGTTTGCTTTACCATTGCCACAGAGAAAACAGCTGTGGTTTAAAGGAACAGACCAACTGGGCAGGCGGGCAGGGAACTCTTGGGTCCGCCCTGAGGAGACCCCCGTGGCCCAGCCATTCGCTCCCCAGCCCCAGCCCCCTGCCCTGCACCATGGCATGGTGCCCCCAGCTCCCTTCTCCTCCCTCAGACCTTCCCGCCCCTTTCCCTGAGTCTGTTCCCATGTAACCTATCCTGGTGGCTCTGTTCAGAGCAGGACCCACCCCGGGCTGCAGGAGCCCCTGGGGCCAGGGACCCGTGCAGGGCGCCACACTGAGGGCTCCATGTGGTGCAGCCTCTGGAGCTGGCCTTGGGCTCACAACAGCTCTGAGGCGCACTAGCTGCCAGATGTTTTGGGATGATCTAAAGGACTCCCCTGGGCCTGAGCTGGTAGAAGCCCTGCGGAGACTGCAGGACTGGGGTCCCTGGCTTTCGTGGAGGCAGGAAGGCAAAGCTGAGGGCGCAGGGTCCAGGGTCCAGGAGGGAGAGTGATGGGCGCCCTGACCACCCAGGGCAGGGGGAGGTGGATGGGCCACAGCAGCCCCGCCCCTTTCCAGGTGTTGCAGCCTCCTGACCCTGGGTCCTGACCCCTGGGTGGAGAGGCCCCCCACTGCCAGAGGGGGACAGGGACACAGAGCCAGCCCCTGGACAGCACAGGGCCTGCATTTCTCTAAAAGGCCAGAGAGGAGGTGTCTCTGGCTCTGGGAACTGCACAGCTGTGCCTGCCACCCTGAAGTAGCACTGGACGACGAGTGAGCCATATGGGCCATGTGCCAGTAAAACTTTATTTAAAAACAGGCGAGGGGCCAGGCACCCTCCTCTGACAACCCGCGCCGAGGAAAGCAACAAGAGCCGGGGCCAGGGCTGAGGGTGGGGGCAGAGCTGGGACCCCTGGCCAGCAGCCGTCCTGGCCCTGGCCTGGCAGGTGCCACCAGGCCTCCGACCCTGGCCCAGCAGGCACAGGTCTTCTCCATGGCTTTGTGGCCGTGGTCTGGTTGTCGCCTCCACAACACAGCTTTGGGTTTCTGGGGCACAGAGCTGGGCGCTTTCCCTTCTCTGTGCTACCAGGCCACAGGCGCTGCTGATTTCTGCCTCAGATGGCTGAGCAGGTGGCTGGGGCGTGGGGGGTGGGGGCCTCGTCCGCTCCTTCAGGGTGGGAGCGGGGTGTGTGACCGCAGGGCCACCCTCGTCCTCGTCCTCATCCTTGGTGGCTGGGTGCTGTCCCCACGGGCTAGGTACAGGGTGTAGCACATGCAGGAAGGCGCTGTCGCGCAGCCCATCGGGGACACCACGGGAAAGGCACGTGTTTGGCATCTCGATCTCCATCCCTGGAGGCCCCTGGCAGCCCTGCCTGTCCCTGGGGTTTGCACCCCTGACACGGTGACTGTGATGCAGACCCCCGAGGGTCTGCGAGGTGAAAGGGTCACGGGCGAGGTCAGTGCCGCCCATGCTTGACCCAGTTCCGGATGGTCCACTTCTGCCCCGAGCACCGCTGCACCACCAGCCGCAGTCCGAAGTTGGCATCTTTGGACACCTCTACCTCCAGGCAGCGGCCTGTGTCCCGGCTCACAATGGGGCCACCCTGAGTGGGGAAAATGAGTCATCTTGGGAGCCAGGCTCCTTCCTGAGGGCATGTATGGGGGGGTAATCCCTGCACGGCCACTATGGAGACTCCGGGCCCCAGGCTGGCCCCTGCCTGGTCCAGGACCCAGGTCCTCTGATCTTGTCTCTGTGCCACATCCTGACAGTGTGCCCCCCCTGGTGCCTGCTCTCAGGGGTTGGAGAGGCACCAGGAACATGTCCAGGCCCCTTGGTTCCCTCACCCCCAGGACACTGGTGAACCTGGTCCCTGACTGGTGACCCCAGAACAGGCTCCACAGGTCCCCTGCTGGCCCTCGCCACTCACTGCTAACCCACGCTCAGGACCTCATACCCCTACGGCCCTGGGATGCTGGGACTCTTGGATATCACCGAGCAGGGCTGGCGACCGAGCACTGGGGCCCTGAGGACAGTTGGGGGAGGCTGGGGAGGAGCCCAATGCCTGGCTGGACTGGGTGGGTGAGGACAGGGGCGGCTCCTTTAGGGGTTCAGTGCCAGCTCGGGGTACCCATCTCCTGTGGCCAGGCCTGAAGTCGCCTGGAGTTGCCCTGAATGCTGCCTGTGCTCTCCTGCCCCTGCTTGGGGCCTGGCAGCTGCTGTGCCCTGATCCTGTCCATCTCTCACCCCACCCAAGGCCCTGCCGACCTGCGTGAAGTCCCAGAGCCGCTGCGCTGGCCGCACCACGTCCTCACACCTCCGCAGGGCGGGCATCCGGCTGCGGCCATCGTCCACCAGACACTTGGAGTCAGGCAGGAAGGCGGTGGAGCCCAGTGGGCCCAGCTGCAGGAGGCCGTCCGCGCTGTACCGCACAAGCTGGGAGGACAGCAGCCCTGAGCGGCCGGGGCCCTGGGAGACATGAGGGGACACAGCCCCGGCCCTGGGGAGGAGGCGGTGTTGCCTGGCTCTGGACAGTGGATGGGGCAGGGCGGGGCAGTGAGGCCCAGGGGGAGAGGAGGCACCAGGCCCTGTACTCACGGCATGGTCTTGGCCGTGGGTACCCGGCACAAAGGCCCAGGACGTGGATGTCACGTGTAAGGACTGCGTGGTGGGTGGGTGGAGCCTCAGGACTGAACATCAGGACTCAGCGGTGCGGCCGGGACCCACTGCCGTGCCAGGGCCACCCGTGCTACAAATAGGCCCTGGTCCTTGGCCGCTCTGGACCCTCGAGGGTGTCTGTCCAGGGTCCACGTGACCCAGGACAGGGTGAGAGCCAAGGGAGCCTCCGGTGGGGGGGGGAGGCCACGTGGAGTCATTGCCACACCCTGCATTCCCATCCATCCACAAGATGCCCAGGGGCTGACCTGCCCCAAGGACCCAGGCAGGGGACTGCATGGACTCATTTTTGTTTGTTTGTTTGTTTGTTTGTTTGTTTGTGTCGAGACAGGGTCTCGGTATGCAGTTCTGGCTGGCCTTGAACTCACTTATGTAGCCCAGGCTGGTCTCAAACTCACAGTGATCCTCCTGCCTCAGCCTCCCAAGTGCTGGGATTATAGGTGTGAGCCACCATTCCCGGTTAGCTGAGACCTGTGCGACCCAAGGCCTTGCCCTCCATTCCCTGTGTCAGCTGCCTCCTGACACCCACCTGGGAGGACATGCCATGGCACGGGTACAGGATGGCCCGGTCATCATCTTCTGCCCCCTGGTCCAAGCAGTAGCCACTGGCTTTGCTATTTCTTACCTGTGACCAGAGTGATGGGGTCACCCAGGATGTCCCCAGATGTGAGCCCGGGGCCCATCAAGACGGAGGCGGATGGGCTGGGGAGGGCCCCATGGCTGTGGGCTGAGTGTGGGAACCCACCAGGCCCTGGCAGGTAGCACCCGTGGGAGTGCCAGCCATGGTGGACAGTGTGGGCTGTGTCATTAGCTCTGGGGATGTCCCCGCCTGTGGCCACAGCACACCTGCCCGGAGGCAGAGGCAGCGCCGTTGGCCCGGGCTGCCCCAGATGGGACTCACTGGGCATGGGCACAGCTTGTGGCCCGGGGGCTGGCTGCAGCCTTGGGGGCCACTGGCTCCATGCTGAGCATGGCCAGGTGGCTGCATCTCAGACCACAGAGCGCGGGTGGGAGAGCTGTGTGGCCTGGGCAGCGTGGGGACACTGCAGACCGTGGGGGCAGGGTGGAGGCAGAAGGGACCTGGCCTTAGGGCCTGCGCCCCACACTCTGAACCCGGGGCCTGGAGCTGACTTGGGTTGGCCAGCAGCCCAGGCAGGGCAGGCAGCAAGGTCTGCACTTGTGCCCCCCACCCCGCGCTGGCCAGGCAGGTGTGGCTTCTGCGGAGAAGGAGGGCCGCTCGGCACTGCCTGCCATGCCCATCTGTGCTGCTCAGCCACCCGCACACTGCAGGAGGACAGGGACACTGCCCAGGGCCCGGCATGACAATCTGTGGCCCCTTGCTGGGTGCCGGCAGAGACACTGGCTGCCTGAATGTGTGTGCACTGAGGGGCACCAGCATGGCCGTGCGTGAGATGCACAGGTGTCTATACCCATGCAGGTGCGTGCATGTCGGGACAGGGCTGGGCGTGTTTGTCTACGCACAGGGTTCAGGCAGAGGTGAAAAGGGTGTTGGTGCATGAGGTGTGTCAAGCACGTGCCGCTCCATCCCTGTGCACCTGTGTCAGTGTGCACTCACTTCACCATGTGTGTGACGGCTCATGCCCCCCCTCGCCTGGGAGCTGCATCCACATGTGTGCACACTGTGAGTGGGGTCTGCTGGGTACCTGCACACCTGTGTGCACCGGAACACATGCGTGTACACACATGCGAGCCATGCAGTGCATGCACATGCATATGGACGTGTCCAAAAAGAAGCATGTAAACCTGTCTAGCTGCATCACGTGTGCCTGTACACACCAGTGCATGTATGTATACATCTGTCTCTTCTTGTGCATGCTTCTGTGTGCACATGTGTGTGGGGGGCCCATGTGGTGGGATGGCATGCCCGTGTCCTCTGTGTGGCACCTGTGTGAGCTGTGCAAGGGCCCTGTGGTGAGCGATACCTCTCCATATGTGAGCGTGTTGTTGTAGACCCTCATCTCGGGGTACACGTTCTCCAGGTACCAGCGGAAGCTGCGGCACTTCAGCCGCTGGCGCAGGGCCAGCCTCTCAGACACGTCCCCGAAGTCCACCCCTGGGTTCTGTAGCAGAAACAGCAGGAGGGGAACGGGGCCTGCACACCCCCAGCCCCCGAGCCCCAGTGCCCAGCCCGGGCCTGCCCAGCTCGGGGAGGCCTGGACTGTGGCCCCGCCCAGGCTCTCTGTCCCCTCCTTGCCCAAGACGGTGACCTTGCTGGTGAGCCCTGGGCCTGGGCTCTCCGGGTCTGAGCCCCATCACTTTGGGTGGCTTCAGGACAGCCCCTGAGCCTGCTGTGCCTCAGTTTCCTAACTTACAGGCCGAGGGTGACTGCAGTGGTTGCCCTGTTTGTTGATTAAATGATTCAGGGCTCCCATGTGTCCTCGGATCATGGGGTGAGGGTAGCAAAGGCCCCCTCCCTCTGGGCCAATTGGGTGGCTGGGCAGGGCCGTGCACACTGAACCCCACACTCAGCTGTGTGGGGTTCTCCATTCCCCCCAGTCCTCAAAGGACATTGTCACACCATCCACATGCAGACCGGTTCCCTTCTGCCTGTCTTGGGTCCCCTGACGGCGGCTGGGAAGCCCCTGTGTAGTGGGGACCCCGGCCAGGCCAGGCCGCAGTCCCATCCCTCGGCACTGCTGTGAGTACTGAGGCCAGGGCCTTCTCGTGGGCCACATTGCCAGCCCCTTTCCATCCCAAGGCAGGGTTTCACTGAGCCCCTAAGTTTCCCAGGCTTCGTTAGACTTGGAACCCTCCTGCCTCAACCTCCCAGAGTCCTGGGATTACAGGTGTGTGCTACCATACCCAGCTCAATCCCTCACTTCCACAGCTGGCAGTGACTTGTGGCCCAGGAAAGTGGCCCACCGAGGAGGTTGGGGGTGACACCCCAGCTGGCCTGTGAGAGGAGCCCCTTCCTTCCAGACGCCTCCCTGCCCCCAGGCTGCTGGGCTCCACCAGGCCCGGCTTACGGTCATGGGGATGTTCCAGGCCATGTACACGTGAGACTTGAACTCGTCCATCCACACCTCGGCAGCCCGCAGCGCATTGCGCTTGGCATAGTAGTCGATGTCATTGTTGTAGGGCTTCCTGGTGCGCTCGATATGGGCCACACGAGAGCAGGGCAGCACCTCCATGCTGCCGCCACACTGCCACACCTGTGGGGGCAGGGCTATGAGCACCAGCCCCCAGCGTCGGGGTGTCACACAAGCCTCCTCACCTGCACTGGGGCGCATCCTCTCACCCATGGCACTGTGCAGGGAGCCTGCAGCCAAGCACCAGGGGCCACTTGCTGAGTCAGTGGCTCCAGGACACACGGGAGCTCAGCCAGGCCCAGGTCCAACAGCTTGCACCCCACGGGAGCCCCAGGCCCTGCCCGCGGCCCCCACCTGTGTCCCGTCTCCCACACGGCTCCCTCTGCTGTTTCCTTTCAACCAGTCTTTTCCTGTCCTTGAAGGCTGGACAGTGTCCACTCCTGCTTCAGAACGGACTCAGACCAGAACCATACCATCAGCTCCCCTGGAGCCCCAACTTGCCAGCAGTGAATCTTGGGGTTTCTTGGGTTCTACAGTGGTGTGAGTGAATTCCTTACATCTGTATGTGTCCATTTGTCTATACCCACCTACAGCTATGTGCATACCCATGTCTATGTCCATGTCTAGGAGTCTGATTCTCTGCAGAAT
>PVLA01002475.1:245930-267999 GCA_004027455.1 Hydrochoerus hydrochaeris
ACCCATCCATCCACCCGTCAATACCCATCCATCCATCCACCTGTCCATCCATCTACCCATCCATCCATCCATCCATCCATCCATCCACCTGTCCACACATCCATCCATCCATCCATCCATCCATCCACCCACCCACCCTCCCACCTATCCATCCATCTGTCTGCTCCTGTGTCAGCTGCACAAGAGTGCAGAGGACAGAGCTGCCATCTAACCCAGCTCTGAGGCCCACGGCATCCCTGTGTGTCTGAGTCAAACTCCCCTGTCACCTTTTGAAGGACATTTGTCACGGGTTTTTGCCCATTGTAGTAGTCCCGGGTGGTCTCAGATCCTTACTGTAACCGCACTGCACAGAACCTTTCCACAAAGGCTACATGTGCAGGCGCTGGGTGGACATATCTTTTGGGGGTCACCAATTGACCCACTGCAGAGGCCAAGCCTCTCAATTTGGGGGATGTGGGGGTTGATTCCTCCCTCCTCCCCCCACCCCTCTGCTTTTGGAAAGGTTGGTGCAAGCCAATACCGGGGAGCCTCGCAGCTGGAAATGCAGGACCCTGCGCCGCGCCCACTGCTGCAGCTGAGGCCTCGGGGCCAGACACTCGCTTTTGCATATGCTGACCCAGGTGGGGGCTGGTTCACGGCCACTGTGAGGGAGGGACGGGTGTGGATGAGGGTTCGAAGGCTTTGGATGGTGGGGGTGAGACACAGGGACCCTGCCTCTCCAGGAGCCACAGGCTCTTCTGCAGGCCGCTACCTCGCCTCCCGGGCCCAGGTCCTCTGGCCTGCTCAGTGCCAGGCTGGTGACTGTCCCAGAGAGTGGGTCTTTCTAACCAGCTGCTGGTGGGCACCGTCACACGGGTGCTCAGTCTCTGGGCCGGCAGCCTACCAGGTCCCAGAGCATCCCTTGGCCTGCTGGGAAGGATGGGGTTCTGGAACTTTCCCGCCAGTGCACTCAGCACCTGGGAAAAAGCCTGCATCATACAGCAGAGGCTGAGGCAGGAGGATCTCAAATTCAACCCCACCTGGGCAACTTAGCAAGGCCCATCTCAAAACAAAAATTAAAGGGCTGGGAGTGTAGCTCAGGGCAAAGGTCCTGAGTTCCATCCTAAGGGCCACGGAGAGAGATAAGAAATCAAACAGAAAATAAGTGCATACTGGAGAAACCAGCAAAGGAAGACAGGCATGGAGACACCTGGGGAAATGCTCTTGCGTATTAGCAGCTGGGGTGCAAATGAAGCCACAGAGACCCTGCCCCTGAGCCCCTCGTGTCTGCAGGGATGGCTGTAACCAAGCAGAGCCAATGCCAGCTGTGCTCCCTCACGCACATGGAGAAACACAGACCTGCACACACGTGGGCACATGTACCATGCATACACACTCCACACACATGCACACACTCATGTACACATGGGCACACGCATCAATAATTGTGTGTGTATGTCCTTCATGCACACGCACAAACATGCACACACGTTCACATAGACACATGCCATGTACCCATGTACATACATATTACACCCTCGCGTGCAGAAATGGACAGACACACTCCATACATCATGCACATGTATACTACACCTCACATGCACACTCCTCTACACATAGACACATACCATACACCATGTGCACACCTATGACACACACCTTCTCGCGCATACACTTGCATTCACAAAGACAGACCATGTACATATATATCACACCCTCATGTGCAGAAATGGACACACTGTACACCATGCACATGCACATTACACACACCCTCAAGTGCACACATGTGCACACGGACACATACCATACCCATGTACATACATATTACACTCACCTACATGTGCACACACTCACATGTGGGCATACACACCAGGCATATAACACACCCCAGATACATCCATGTACACGTGGGCACACACCATGGATACACACACCACAATCACACACGTACACATTGGCACACACACCATGTGTACACATACTCACACATGTACAATTGCACACATGGACACATGGACAAAGACATATCACACACACCAACCACACATGTATTCGCACACACCGCACCATGCATGAACACACAGCTATGAACATAGCCTTTGGGAAGGGTGAGAGGACGTGGAAAAACAAAGCAGAGGTGTGGTCAGTGAACCTAATCCTGCCCAGGGCCAACAGCCATGTCAGCAGCAGTGGACGGATGTCAGGGATGAAAGCAGAAGGGCCCCAAAGCCCACACTGGTCACCTGTGTAAGACCAGAGTGGCCCTGCTACAGGCACATGGCTCCTGCTGGGTGGTGTCAGGGGGGCCAGTTTGCCCAGTGGAAGCAGATGCTGCCTCCTGGCCTGCTCAGCCCCACCTGGTCCCAGCAGCACAGGCGGGCGCCCCTCATCACTGTCCCAGGCCTCCGTCCTGCCAAGCTCCTGGGATAGCTGCATCCTCCTCCCTCCTGTCCCGGGGCTGCCCACTGCTGCTCCTGCCATCCGTCTGTCCCCACAGCTCAGTCCATCTGCCCTGGGGACCCTTGGCTTCCTGCCTGCTGGAGTCTCCTGGGGGGGAGGGCCATACCCTGGGATGGCTCCACAGAGAGGCAGAGGGCCGAGTCCCTCAGAGCCACTACTGGGAGTTGGCGTTTTAAAGGATCCGCCAGACAACCCCCAATTCTGCCTTTGACCTGTAATCGAGAGTGACCGGAAACTGGACACCGCAAGAGGACTGAACACTTCCGCAGGCAGTCCTGGGACACTGGGTGTCACTATTTATCAGCTATCTGGGGATTTGGGGTATAACACCAGGTGTTCAAAGCACTTAAGGAGAAAGAAAACCCATCACGCCAGGGCTCGCCTAGAAAAGTTCAAAGGGACTTAATTACCTACAGGCACACACGGGCTTAATGGCATTTAATCTGCTCACCTGGCTAATCAGAGCCCAGGGGTGGCTGTCCTTGTTCACTGGATCTGTAACCCTAACAACAGGGTCTACAGTCACCCAAAGTGAATAGGTTTTGAAAGTTGTGACTTTCATAAACCATGTATAAAACTAAAAACCTGGATTTTTTTTTTTTTTTTTTTTGTACCAGGGATTGAACTCAGGACCTCATACTTGCCAGGCAGGCACTTTTGCCACTGAGCTAAATTCCCAGCCCAAAAAACCTGGATTTTTAAAATCTCTGGGTAGAAGTCCCACAGGAAAACCACAAAAGAAAGCAGAACAAGCCCCTTCCAAACCCCAAAGAATAAAGCAGCAGGATCATGGCCCCCTGCACACCGAGAGGGCCGGCATCCCAGGCCTCGGGTACACAGTGACCAGGATGATGCCTCAGGGCTGGGGTGACATCGGGCATCAGACTAAGGGTGCCACAAAGTCCATCTGGGATGGGCTCAGTGTGCATGTGATTTCAGCACAGAGGGCTAGTGGACACACACTGGAACATGGGACAGGCCTGCTGGCTGAAAGTACCCCAGGATGGGCTGCAGAGCAGTCGGGATGGGGGAGCCGTGCAGCCAGCCCAGCAGGACAGCTGTGCCTTTAGGGGGCATTGACACACCCACCGGGGCCAGCTGCATGGGCACAGGGCTGGGGCAGAGAATGCCCTTCCTCTACGACAAGATTCTTGGCAAGATTTTGGCACAAAATGAGAGACAGAGGAAAAAAGGAGGCCTTCACTGTGGGCACGGGAGGGCAGCAAAAGAGATGCAAGCACCCTCGGGTGAGAGCAAAAGAGTTCGAGTACTTTTGTCAGGTCTGGCTGGGGAGGAGCTTGGGAGGTGGGCACATGACCGCTCCACAGCTGATCTGAGGGAGCACGTGCAAAGCAGGACACGGAGATCTACTGGGGGCCAGGGATGGAGGCTTGGGTGGTTGCGGAGTCTTGGGATTGGAGAGGGCTTGGCACACAAGCAGAAAGGGAGCGGAAGGTTTATCTCTGGAACTAGGAGGACAACGTGGAAGTTACTCAGAGAGAGTTGCTTCTCTGGGCCCAGAGCCAAGCTGAGTGATGTCATGTTGGAGATGGCTGAGGCTCAGGTGAGAAAAACCTATCACTCTACCCTGGGTCCTGGCCTGGCCCACAGGTCTTTGGGTTTCCAGCACTGGGGCAACAGAGGACACATCACTGCTCCTCCAGACCCCGGTTCCAGTCTTAGGTTGTCATGGTGGCCCAGAGACCAATGTCACCACCAGCAGGTGCCACCTTATGGCAGAGGCCGTGGCCTCCTGGTGGAAGCCAGAGCCCCTGCTGGAGACCCACGCCAGGCCCCCAGCAGAGTGTGGCTCATGTGTCGGCCCCTTCCTTGTCACAGGGGCCACAGGGGCAGCGATGCACAGCAGTGGAGGTAGTGTCGGAGCTCTGTACCCCGTCCCTGCGCCCACTGGACCCTACCTGCTGACCCTGCTGTGATGCTGATGCTGACCTGGTCAGCGCCCCAGCTGCATGCCGGGTGACATGACGTCAGCTCCCCAAGCCCCTCGAAAAGCCGCCTGTGCTCCCTCTGCCCTCCCTGACCTGTTCCCAGTCTGTCATCACCTGGTAGCCCAGGGACAGAGGGGCCCTGGGGCAGGAGGTGGGGGAGCCCCACTTGGGGCCTCCAGCCCATACCACGGAGCAGACCTGGACCCCCCACCCGGCCTGCCCTGCACACACCACCCACCCGGGGCCACATCTCTGCATCTCCTTCCCCCACACCCCTCCTGACCAGGCCTGGCCTCAGCTTCGCCCAGGGCCTGCATCCTCCTCTGCCTCCTCCTCCCGGTGGACGCGGAAGGCAAGGCTGCCAGCCCCTCTCCCTCTGTGGCCCTGGCAATGGGGAGAGGTCTGGAAATGGCCTGGACACTCATGCTGTCCAAGGCCCACACCAGTTGGGTGTGGTCCTGGGCCAGGCTCTGCCCACCAAGGTGGCCGGGATCAGTCCTGGCCTCTGTCCTTGTCCCTGTAGGCTCCAGGCTTCTGGAATTCCTGCCCTGGCTGTTCTGGGGGCTCCGGGCTGCCCCCACACTCAGCCTCTAGGCTTGCACCTGCACTCACCCGCATGCCCAGCTCGATGTTCTCGGCCCCGTACACCTCCATGCCGGGGTCCAGCAGGCCGATGTCCCTGAAGTACTCTCGGTCCACCACAAATGAGCAGCCGATCATGGCGGGTGTCCTGGGGCAGAGACGGGTGTGAGCATGGGGCCTGTGCCAGCACCACGGCCCGCAGAGGAAGGGCCCAGCCTCCCGTCCACTCCCAGCCAGGCGAGTCCTGCTGTCCCTTGGTGCCCATTCCCCGGCATGAATGGCATCCAAACCCTCCCTGGGCAAGGACACAGATGACGAAGGCCAGGAGGAAACTGAGGCAGCATGGCTCATCCACTGAGACATCATCCAATGCCCGGCAGTCCTTGGCTGCTGAGTATGGGGTGTCGATTCCCAAGGCTGGGGGTCTGGGAAAGATGCAGGGGACAGGAAGGCTGGTTGCTGGCGCTAGTTGTTCCCCCGCTTTTGCTGTTTCTTCCCGTTTCCCCGGACCCCCCTGTGCTGTGCCACCCTGCCTGGGAGCCCCAGCTGTGACAGAAATCTCTGCAAAGCGCAAGCCAGAATCAACCTTCCCGAGGTTAGCTGAGCACTTGGCATTTTGTCTCAGCAATGAGAAAAGTAACCAAGACAGTGGTGATGCCTGACAGATCCTCGCTGGCACTGGTGCTCTCTGAGGAAGTGACTCAGTCTGTGAGGAAAGGTGGCCACCCGCCCGCCGGGCTGCACAGCCATGGATGGCACCGTGTCCCTGGAAGCATCGGCAGGGCCGCCTCTGAGAAGCCTGGCATTTTCAAGGCTGTGGAACTTTGTGTTTTCGGCCTCCCTTGATAGTACAGCCGGGAGGGTGGCATCGAGGCCTGGTTTGCTGACTATTCCTGCTGTTCTGTGTGTTCCCAGCACCGCCTCACTGTGCGCAGGGGAATCTTTTCTCACTCTCCAGGAAAGAGGTGCCTTTGATTCAGCCCCTCTGTTCCACGCTTCGCACCCTTGGTCCTGTCTGTGGTGTTCTCCCTGTTTCGGGCCAGCAGTGATTTCCTGCAGAGGCCTCAGTGCTGTACTGGCCCCATGCGCCGCCTTCCCCCCAGGGGCTGGCTGTGTGCCTGTTTTCCGTGCCCTCAGGGGGCTCTGGGTGATGCTGATGCGGCTGTGGACCAGACTCTCCGGGCTGCAGTCCCGTCCAGGCCCTGAACCCACTGACTTCTCAATGTCACACACAAGGTCGGGTCTTCAAGTGCCCCTGACCAGGAGCGTCATGGGCATAAAGGAGGAAAACACCACAGCCGGGGGAGCCAGGGAGCTCTGTGCAGGCTCCTGCCCCTGGGCTTCGAGGACCCAGCCCCGCCAGTGGTGGGGTGGGGCTGGCCTGGCCAAGGTCCTCCAGAGTGCTACCACTGTCCCCAGCAAGGTCTCTTGGAGATGCTCTTTCCTCCTCCCCAGAACCCGTACAGGGCTGGCCAGGGCTGGTGAAGTCCCCACTGTGCCCGGCCCACTGTGCCCAGCCTGCCCAGGACCCCTGGAGGGCTCCTGTGGAAGAAGATGTTACACTGTTCCAGCCAGGGGGTGCCCCAGTGCCCCAGCACCATGGCCTGTGATGGGCCGGGCCCAGGCAGGCGGGGAGACCTGGCTGGGGCTCAGGACTCAGGGCTGGCCGGGGAGCTCCATAGGCTCTGAGGGCGGGTCCAGGGCTGCCTGGAAAGGAGATGCTGCTGCACTCGGGGACACAGTGGGCAGGGAGGGCTCCTGACCGCGCAGCCCACACTGCCCTGGGCAAATGGGCCCAAGTCCCCACACCAGGGGCTCCAGAGACTCGGGACTGCGCAGTCCACATTAGTCTCTCCCATTTTAAGTCAAAGGGGCTGGCAGAAAACAAAGGCAAATGCTCTGCAGAAACCACAGGTCAGACGAAGGCACACCGGCCCAGGCCTGCCGAGTCCCGCCCGCCTGCACCCTCCTCCCTGAGCGTGCATCTTCCTCCCTGAGCCCTCGCCCTCCTCCCTGAGCCTGCGCCCTCCTCCCTGAGCGCACCCAGCCCCGCTCACCCGCTTCCTCACCTGATGGGCGCGGCCTCATCGCCGCGGTCCAGCCAGTCCTGTGGCGGGATGATGTACATGCACCACAGCCCCCAGTTGTAGCCGTGGGCGGCGCTGGCATACTGCTGCACCTCGAACGTGCTGTGCTTGATGTTGTCGATGGCCGGCAGCACCACCCGCCTCCGGTCCTCGCGGATCCGCGCCAGGGCGGGCTCGGCCCTGCGGGGGTCAGGCGTGAGAGGGAGCCGGACCCCTGGCCTGGTCCAGGACACCCAGACGGCTGGTGGCGCAGTGACCCTGGCCAGCCTGCCTGGCCAGGACAACTCTGAGGGGCCACTTGGACGTCCAAGTCCCTGCCCCTTCCTGCTTTCTGCAAGCACTGACTGAAAACCCACACCCACCGTGCACTGCCCTCCCTGCAGGAATAATTTGTGAACCAAAAGACAAAAGAGTTCCTGCCTCTGGGAGCAGTGGTGCACGGAGTGTGGGGCTGTGGAGCAAGTGTGCAGTGTGCGACTTGCACAACAGGCCTGGCTGAGCAGGTGTGAACCTGGAGGCGCAAGTGCTTTGGGGATGGGGGGATTCAGGGCACCTGGCACTGCAGCAGGACACGGGCGGCAGGTGTGGACTGTGCTGGTCTGGGCTGAGATGAGGAGGAGCCGGTGGGCGATGGTGCCAGTGTGCTGAGTGTGGTGGAGGGCATGGGCTGGGCTCCTAGGACCCCTGCCAGGCCCTGGGACTCGGTGCCCCAGGCCTGCTGAGGGGTTGGGGCCATGCGCAAGGGTGTAACCCTGACCCTGTGTTCTGCAGGAGGACCCAGTAACTGCAGCCAGCAGGGCCTGCAGATGTGCCAGGGCTGCTGGCTGGGGTGGGGCGGGGTGGGGAACCTGGGAGGGGGCAGCGCTGGAAATGCAGCAGCAAAGGTTAACGATACTGGGCTCTAACCACACTTTGCCAGCACAGACAGAACTCGGAGCATACGCCAGACCTCAGTGAGCCAGCGACACATTCAAGGGGCAGAAAGGCTGCTGGGTCCTGTCGTGCAGTGTGCAACCCACACCAGGGGTCAGACAGCGAGGACAGCTGCTGATGCAGTGCTAGGAGGTGCTGGAGGAGGGAGCAGTGGGGTGGTGCAGGGACCCAGAGCAGAGGAGACCTGAGTCTCTGCCAGAGACCTGCCGGGCCCTGAGCCTCAGAAGAGTGAGGCCCTGTGAGGTAAATGGGAGGAGCCAAGGACACTAAGCCAGGGCCACTGGGAGGACACAGCTAAGCAAACAAGTACCTGGCGGCCCTGCGCCCTGCAGGGAGATGGTGCCCATCCTGCACACAGGGACAGTGGCCACGCACCCCGTTCCCTGGGGATGGTGCCACAGGGGTCCTCAGCTCACACAACGCATGGGGGGCGGACGGCCTGGGACACTGGCCTCTCTGAGAATGGGCAGTGTCCACTCATCTAAGCCAGGCTCTGGGCAGCAGGTGCTGACGTGGCCTGGGGTGGCCCCTCTGTGGCCCCGCAGAGGCCCTGGGGCAGTGGGAAGACCCGGGGAATCCCTGTCACCTCCCGTTCTGGCCCCTCTGCTGGGCCACCCCCATTTCTCTGGAATGGGAAGCGGTATGGGCTCCTGACCCAGTTTCCCCCAGAAGCAGAGCTGCATCCCCGAGCCTGGTGATGCTTCCTCCTGGGCCAGGCCCACCCCGGGACCAATTGGCCACAGCCCACACCTCTGCCTGGCCTTCAGCCTTGACCCAGCGCCTGGAGGGGCCGCCGGCGCTCGGTCCCCCTCACCAGCCAGTGTTGAACTCCACGTGGGCGTCGAAGAAGCCGACCACAGGTGCGGTGGCCGCCTTCCAGCCCTGCAGCCGAGCGCGGATCAGGCCCTCGCGCCGGCTGTTGCGCACGACCTTGACCAATCCTGGGTACCGCCTGTGCACGTACTGGTCCAGGCTGAACTTGAGGTCCACTGTGGAGAAAGGAGCATGCAGTCAGTGCTTCCGGGATGGTCTCCAAGGACACGCTCTGTGTCCTGGGGCACAGGAGCCTGGGCCTGAAGCCACCATTGCAGTGGGAGAGGGACAGTGAGAGAACAGCCCCACAGGCAGGAGCCAGGTCCCGGGGCTGGGGGCGGGGGCAGGGCCCAGTGCTCGGTGTGGGCAGCATCTCAGTTCAGGCACCCGCCCGCGAGTTCTGGTGGGGACAGCTACGTAACAGCACCGCAGCGTTCAGCGTGCTGGTGCGCGTCTGAAAGGACCGGCCCTGCAAGCGGCCCACTCACTGCTGTCGCTGTTATCGTCCACCAGGATGACCTCCTTGAGCAGCCGCGAGGGCGTGTGGTTGACCACGCTGTGCACCGATCGCAGGATGACGGACAGGGCCTCATTGACGAAGATGAAGACCACGGAGACCTGAGGCAGGTCCTCGGTGTACGCCATCTGCCGGCACCTGGGGGTGGCAGCTGGTGAGGTCCTGGGGCCCAGGAGGCTCTGTGTCACCATGGCCTCCAGAGCCCCAACCCCGTGCCTCGACCTTGAGACCGTGGGACGCCAGTGCCATGGCGTGGCCTTGTCACCTGGACCGTGCCCCAGCTGACAGAGGTCCCTGGGGATGCCAAGGTACAGAGGACAAGGGGCAAGGCCTCGGCCAGACCTGAGCCTCAGATGGTGGGAGTGGGCATGCTGTGGCTGTGCCATGCTGGGGCAGGAGCTGGGCGGCCCTTGGAGGGACCTGAAGCTGCCTCGGGACCTCAGGGGTGTGAGCACATTTGGTGGCTGCGGTGGGGACGGCATCACGAAGCTGCAATAGGGATCAAGCACCCTCAGCCACAGGCAGAAGGAGAGGCTTGGGCAGAGGAGGAGGCGGCACTGCTGGGGGAAGAGGGCCACCAGGGTCGCCCTAAGCAAACGGGAGGCCCCCGAGATGGCAAAGCCACTCAGCCATGCCAGACTCATGGGGCCCACAGCACCATTCACACAGGTACCACACAGTGAGCTACCAGAGTCCAGAGCTGTCCTAAGATGGAAACGGGTGCCGTGACACCTGTCCCCCATGCAGAGGCAGGGGTGGCACTGCTAGGCCCCAGACGGTCGGGTCCGAGGGAGATGAACTGGGTCCTGGAGGAATGGGAGCCATTGAAAAGGTGACAGAGTTGCCAGGCTCTGAGCAGAAGAGGACACCCACTACAGCCTCCCCAAAGGGTCACGGCTTCGAGGGAGCTGGCAGCATGGCCATCAAAGGGACGAGTGTCTTCCACCACTTTCGCATGGGTAAGTGTGGCAGGTGCTTAGCCAGGGAGATTTCCCCATGCAGAAAATGCTTTCCCACAAGAGAGCTCGCTCCATTCTGCGGAGCATGCTGCTACCAACCCATAGCACAGAGGAGAGGAGAGGGAAGGGGAGGAGAGGGGAGAAGAGGGGAGAGGAGAGGGGGGAGGGGAGAGGAGGGAAGGAGAGAAGAGGGGAGGGGAAAGGGGAGAAGAGGAGAGGGGAGGGGAGGTGACATCAGGGGATCTGTCACCTCCCCCTCTGTCCTCCGTCTCCTGTTGCGCTCCATCCTGATGCTGTGTCCCCCACCTGCGCCCGTGGGGCCTCCGCCCACCCAGCTGCGTGTGCGCGTGTGGATGCCAGGCACGGGCAGACGCTGGCCCAGGCCACGTGGCCAGCCGTGAGGAGCTTGCAGCCCCGTCCCACATGCAGCCTCCCACAGTGGCAGTTGTACTGAGTCGCGGTGGGCAGTGGATGCTCAGTTGTCTTTGGGCAGCTGTGGACTCCATGGCTCCCTCCTCCTCCTCCTAAGTTAGCAGGCCACCGCAGGCCTGGCCATAGGGCGTAGGGCTGCCTCTGAGAGCTGTGGGCCAGGGAGGTCCTGAAACAGCTCCCTCCCCCTGCAGCCTCAGGCTCAGCCCAGCAGGGAGCCACAGGGAACCCCACTTCCTCCACATTTCTGCATTTCTTTATTTGCTGATCCCAGTAGCACCCTTCAAGCTCATCGCCTGCTGGGCTGAGAAGTGGACAAGGACACTGTGCTCCTTGCCCCTGGGAAAGGCAGGAGACACTCAGGAACTAGCAGAGAGGCAGAACCTTCCAGAAGTGTCCATCGTCTGACAGCAGGAGCCTGGGGCGATGGTAAAGCCAGACTTGACCGGTGTGAGAAGAAAGAGGGTTGGCTGGCTCATCCCCAGGTGGGTTGGTCCAGGCCCAGCATGGCCAGTGGCCCCAACAGTGTCACCTGTTTTCTGCCACTTGTAGCTCCATCTCTGGCTTGCTCTAACCACGGATCAGCCTGTGCTTAGGGCTGGAGGGTGGCTCCTCACAGGCCCTGACCTGACAGATTCCAGCCGGGAGAGGAAGCCACCTGCTTCTCCAGGACATCAATTGTATCTCTGGGCTCTGATTGGACAAGGCACCTGTCCCCAAGCCAATCACCATAGTTGGAGAAAACACAGGGCTCTGATTGGCTTATCCTTGGATTGCATAATCCTCAAATCCTGGGGTTAGGGGACTGGAGAGGTTGGTCCCCAAGAGGCTACCTGTGAAGGCAGGTGTATGTCAGTGGCCAGCAGATAGCAGATGTCCACCGCAATAGGTCAGTCTGCCTGACACAAGCATGAGCCACACTGTCCTAGGCCTCAGTCTGCCACACAGAGGGGCCAGGGTCTTCAGTGGGCTCCCACTGGGTTTGCTGTGGACCCTGGAAGGCTATGGATCACTGGTAATAATTATCATTGCACGCACAGTCAGACAGCAAATGTGGAGAGGAGAGAAACCAGAGCATCACTGTCCTGAGCACCCTTCTCTGCCAGGCTGAATCCAGACCACAGAAAGGGGGTAGGCACCAAAGATTCCCAGTGCGTCCCCAGCCCTCCAGCGAGGAGACGAAGGGCCTGCACATGCCTGAGAAGAAGCTCAGCATCACAGTCATCAGGGGGCCAGGTCAGGTCCAGAGAGGCTGGCGCGGCTCTCTGTGGGGACCAATAGGCCAACGCCCAGCCACAGTGCTGATGGGGCGGGTGTCCACAAGCTGTATGGATGGTGGCGGGTGGGGGGGGCTTCACATGAGCCTGGCTGGAAGCAGGCTCTGGGCCAGTTTCCCTCCAGGCCTCACTTTCATGCAATCCCTGCCTCATCCAAGGAGCTGCCCACCTCTGACAGGACACAGGTCAAATTCCAGGGCTCAGCCAGCCAGCACCAGGCCAGAACACACACAAGAATCACGGGCTAGAAAAGGGTCCAAATGAGTTAGGTGCATGGTCCGAAGTCCTGAAGTGGTGAGCAAGACACCAAAATGACACCCAGGATCTGGAGGCTGATTATTTATGCTGATGGATGCTGATCAGGGTCATTCCCAGAATTTCAGGCCCCATCTCTGGTTTCTTAGGACTTATATGGGATAAGCAGGCAGGAAGGACAGTGGCAGAATGGCTTGTCCATTGGGGGTTGGTTCTTACAACGTGTATCACAGCAACTAGCCGTTTCTAAAAGGCAGGAACAACCGGAACTGGAACAGGAACTGTTACCCGGGCAACTAAGAACCGGAAGTACACTGGCTGGGGTGCATGTTTTCCGCTACAGTCCCACATGAACTTCAGTGCTCTGTACCACACGCACACGCACACGCACATGCACATGCACATACACACACATAAAACCCGAAAAGACCAAGACTCCCTGGAGGCCAGGCTGCCACAGCCCCTGCAGACGATATGGCTGTCCCTGTCCTACTCCTGAAGTCTCCGTGCCCTGCGGAGTGGCCGCTGCTGAGTCCCACTTCCTCCAACACTGAGACCCAGGGCCCAGGGAGTCTCTGGCGGGGACCAGGGTGATCCAACGGGAACAGCATTTCGGGCACCGAATAGTTTAACATCCCACGGCTGAGAGGGGAAGGCGTGTCTTCCACGAGAAGTGGGTTCTTCTACAGCCCTCAGTGGACTCTTTCCAGCCAAGCACACTGGAAATAGTCTCGAAATTCTCTGAAGAGCAAACTCTTGAGGAACATTTTCTGTGACTTCTTAAGAACCATTTCTTTGGACAAAGCTGCAGTGGGAGGTTTTTAGAGCCCTGAGAAATTCTGCCTCCCAAGACTGCTCTCATCTTCTCAGGTGACAGCTTAGTGGTCTGTGGCAAAGAGATTCTGGTCACACAGAATTGTTAGTATGGAGTTGTGACAATAACCTGAGTGTGTGGCAGCAGGGCAATGCAAAGACACCACACGCTGGTGGTCTCTCCTGGTGGCTCAGGACTCCCCATGCAGCTTCAGAGTGGCTGGTGCCCTGGGTATGCACAGAGCCCTGAGCCAGGGACCCTGAGAACTGCCCAGAGTGGCACATGGGGTCCAAAGCCCAGGCCCCGTGTGGCATCCACAGCAGCTCGGGTCTGGCCCATAGAAGCAGGGGACAGGAGGAAGCCTCGTGCTGAGACCCTCCCATGTCACTCACACCAACAGTGCCCCAGGGGACAGTGGGAAATGCTCCATGCTGACTGGGGCCACCCAAGTTCCGGATTCCATCAGAGAGGAGGAAGGGAGGAAAGAAGGGGAGGACAGATAGACACACATAGGACAGTGACACACAGTCCACAGGGCTGTGGAGGACAGGCAGCAGGCAGGGGGACAGGGGCCTGTCGCCACAGCCACCCATCCCACAGGGTGAAGCTCCGGAGCAGTCCCTGGCTAGGGGCAGGTTCCTGGCCAGCCCTGCTTCCCTGGCACGACCCCCGCACCCCTCCTTCTGACTCCTCTCTAGGCTCTGTCCTATGGTACTGGTCAGCGTCCCTTTAACAAAGTCACTCGTTATGGACACCTGGAGCTCACGAGTTGTTTAAATTAGAAATAGTGTGACATTTAAGAAAAATCTCTTATTTATAACGTAAGGCCCTTCTGGGTTTAAAAAACCATGTTTAGCACTGAGCAGACAGAAAGGGATATTTATCAGACACGTGCCAGTGTGACAATTACTGACACAACAGGGTTCCATGCCTCACAGCGTTCAAAAAGCATAAGCCCCCAGCCAGGTCTCCCCCTGTGGCTCCTGTCACATGTGTCCGCCCTCAGGAACCCCTGTCCCTTGGGGACACAGAGGCTCCTCTCTGTGTAGCCCGGGGCTCCCAGCCGCAGATACCCGAGGCCCTGGCATGTGGTGGTGGCTGCACTCCTGACCGTGACTGTGCCATGTCTATCGTGGCACAGCAGCCTTGGGGTGATCAGTGTGCGGGGCACTGAGGGCTGGCTTCTGACTTAAACATTTCTGTTAGGCAGAAAATAAACCAGAGTTGTGGCATCTGGAAGGGGTCGGCTCAGCAAGCTCCCGGCCAGGAGCTGCTGCCACAGCCACGGGTCGGGCGTGGCGTCTGCTCGTGCCCAGGTGCAGGGACAATGCCAGCCCACAGTGACAGCTCTGGGCCCCAGGCACCAACTGCTACTGGTGGTCTCTGCCACTGTCAGACTATGTCACCAGCCAGCATGGGTTTATGCTGTGGTCACCCACTGCCACTGCTGGACACTGCTGCTGAGGGACACTAGTCTTGCTGGTCACTGCCACTGTTGATGATGCTGTTTCTCGGGGCCACCTCTGCCGCTGGGCTCCAAACTCCTTGGCCCCTGGTGCACACTGGTTTTTTGAAAACAGACCCATCTGCCCAGACTCCTCAGGACCCAAGTAGGCTTGCAGGACCTCCTGACCCCATGCTACCCGAGAAATGAACGGGGGCAGGTTTACGGGACCCCACAGGAAGCGTCACTTAGGGACCATGTGCAGGGCAGCAGCGGGTGGAGCTCAGAGCCTGGGAAGAGAGAGCCACCCTGCCTTATAGCAGCTGCAGGCCTTGGACCTGTCCAAATTCAAGCCTGTGACTGGTCCAGATTTGAGCCTGCTGATTGGGCCAAACTGTCCCAGATTCAAGCCTTCTGGGCTGAGCGCACCACAGGTCCGAATTCAGAGCTCCTTGATTCCAGTGGAAGCAGCCGCAGCACAGGCAGGACAGACACTACCAGGGCTGGTGCAGGCCTACAGGCCCCGCAGCTGTCCCGGGCACCATGGGAGGGAGACCAGGAGACTGCCTGTGACCAATGTTGCCTGGGTTCCACAAGCAGGGCAGGGCTTAAACCAGCTTCCCTGCCACCTCCAGGAGCCTCCGGGAGGCCAGGCCAGGGCACTCAGCTCCTTGGGGCCTGGGGGTCTCAGACTGTTAACCACGGGCCCCGACCCTTCCCTGGCCTCAGCCCTGACAAGGGCAGTTTCCAGGCCACCTCTTAAGAGGCAGGAGTAGGTGGGGCAGGGCCACTGTCCGCTTTACCACAAAGCTGCCCTGCCTCGGGGAGGCAGAGGACACTGAGGCAGGTTGTCCCAGGCCATCCTCGGGGGGCAAGGGCTGAAGGGGAACAAGGAGGGGACCGCGGCCCCCAGAGAAGGGATCAGACTGCGTGGTCCCCAGAAGCCCCTGAGCACTGAGAATGGGGGTGAGGCCTCCCACAGTGCCTTGTGTGCCTGGCACTGCACACAGGCACCTACCTGGCCTCGCCACTCCGTGTACCTTTCCCTGGGGCCCTCAGGTGAGCTCCCAGCCCAGAGGGTCGCTGGGGAGCAGAGGGACCCCCACCCGCTGGGCCCTAGGGCACCCAGTGGGAGCCCCCACAGCCTGCACTGCCTGACTGTCCCCACAGGCGTGGGCCAGGCCTCTCGGTCAGGTGCCCTGAGCTTCCAGAGTGGGGCTGTAAGCAGTCTGGACGCCAGCCTTGGCCAGCACAGTGGCCGGGGATGGTGGCTCTGAGTTCTCTACCACCCACTGGGGCCCTGGGGCTGTAGGACCGGAGGGCACCGTCCCCTGACACACAGCACGGCAGCAGGTAAACGAGTCCACGCCTGGCCCGAGGGCTGGGAATCCAAATGCTGGGCAGGGCCAGGCCTGCATCTGGGTGCAAGGGAAGTGGGGTCACAGAGGACAGCTATGGCCAGGAGAGAGACTCGAGCCAGAGTGAGGGAGACAGAGACAGACAGAGAGAGGGACAGAGAGACAGACACAGAGACAGAGACAGAGGGTGCTATGCAGGGAAGGACAGACAGACAGACACACAGGGAGGGAAACTGCAGAGAGGCTCGGCTGCAGCCCGCTGGGCTCCGTGGCAGGGCCCCACGCCCCAGCCCTGCGTACCCCACACGCCGTCGGCAGTGTGCCCTGCGCCACACTCACCTCTTGGGCCGGTAGTCAGGAATGGTCCTGTCCAGGGAGATGCGGTCACTGAGCTGGGCATTGTAGCCATACTCCTCGTACTGGCCCTCGGCCTCCTGGCTGTCATCACTCAGGGCAGCTGTGCCGCCCTGGCCCAGGCCACCTGGCCCCTCCACCAGGCCGATGGGCTTGGCAAGGCCTGTGGGGACAGGGAGAGTGGTCAGTGGGGGTCAGCAGGTTCCTAGGGCTCCGGCAGCCCAGAGAGGGCACCGGCCCTGCTCCCTGTGCACTGTGGGGGCACAAGGACCTGGGCCCAGGGAGGAGCAAGGGTTCCTGCTCAAAGCCCACCGCACACTGATATCAGAACCAGGGGCAGTCAGGCCCGGCCTGGGCTTCTCAAGGCTCTGTGTTTGCTTCCTATGAACCTGAAACTCGCTGACAAGTGCAGTCTATTTGTTGGGGGAAAAATCACATTAAAAACCTGCAAAGAAGCCAGGCATGGTAGCACATACCTATCACCCCAGCATTCTGGGAGGCTGAGGCAGGAGGATCACAAGTTCAAGTCCCTCTTATCTGGGCATCTTATCAATTTACAAGACCTCATCTCAAAAGATAAACAGGTTGGGGATAAAGCTCACAGTGCAAAGACCCTGGGTTCAATTCCCAGTACAAAAAAATATCCCCAAACAAACACCCAACAAAACTGCAAAGCATTAGAGAAATTACTTGTCAAATGTCAAGCGGTTGCTCCAGCCTCCCCAGTCCTGGGTAGCTGTGCCAGTCTATATCCTTCAAACTGGGGTCACAGTGTGAGGGCTACACACTGGACACACACATCAAACACACTAGTTGTACACAGTGAACACACAGGACACAGAGAACACGCTAGACGCACACAGCGGACTCACCAGGCCTGCAGCGAACATGCTGACGTGTGCCGTGAAAACGCTGGACGCAGAGGCACACAGTGGACTGTGGGCTGCAGAACATGATGCCGCCGGACAGGCCACGTGGAGGACGCCTCTATGCGTCCACCCCCCCTCCCCTGGGCTGACCGCAAAGGAGCAGAGAGCCCGCAGTGACCTGGCTGGACGTCCCGAGGGCCAGGAGCAGGCAGAGTCCCGAGGGAGGACACCCACTCCCTGAGGGGGGCAACCTGGCAGCCTCCCAAGGGAGGTCATCCTTTCTCAGCCAGGACATGCTACACAGCTGCCCACCCACGCTCCTGGAGAGGAGTGGGTGCCATGGGGACCCAGGGACGAGTCCTGGGCACGGCCATGGCTTTTCTGTGGTGCTCTTGGGCCCTGGATGTTCTGGAATATTCTGTAAAATCAGTAACTTGGTGTTGCTGTGTAAACAGGAATGAACGATCCGTGTTGGTGTAAAATTGTATGACACAAATCAATGCCACCTATTTTATTTTAATGCTGCAGTTTGCACAATGATGCTATTTTTAGGCATCTGCACTGCACCTTAGTTTCCACCTCGAGAAGTCTCCTCAGTGGACGCAGCAGCCTTGGCCTGGGGGCCCGGAGCCTGGATGCTTCCCAGGGTGGTGCTGGAGCTGGGACCCTGGGCCTCGCCTTCCCTAGGGTCACCTGGGAAGCCGCACAACTGCACCCCACCTCCATGAACCCCGAGCCAGGTCCCCCCGCCCCGCTGCCTTTCCCTCCATGGGCCACTCCCAGTCCCCCAGCGGAGAGCTCTCAGGTCCCCTTGAGCCGCTCTTCAGGCAAGAAGGGGCACCCAGGGGGTTCATGTGGGTGAATTCCCCTGCCAGGTC
Source organism: Hydrochoerus hydrochaeris (assembly GCA_004027455.1). NCBI lineage: Eukaryota > Metazoa > Chordata > Mammalia > Rodentia > Hydrochaeridae > Hydrochoerus > Hydrochoerus hydrochaeris. The sequence goes on from PVLA01002475.1 coordinate 263,888, forward strand.
ACAACTCGATCCCATCCCCACCCCAGTCGGCAGCTCTGAGAGTCCCCGGGATCCTGTCAGCCCCCCCACGTACCAGCACCTGCCCGGGGCGGTGCCTGAGACTGAGTCCAGGGTGACTCCAGCTCCAACTGCACCCAGTCCTCAGACAAAGCCTGTCCTGACCTGGGGGCAGCACCAACCCGCCCTGGCGCCTCCTGGCGCTGGGCGGGACCCCGACTGCTATCCACTCCAAATGTGGCGACAGCAAGCCACCATTTGCTCTGCCCAGCACGCCCGGAGGTAGGTGTTGGAGGAGTCTTCAATATGTAGATGGGTAAACTGAGGCTCAACATGGCCAAGCCACAAGTGCATGCTCATGTTGCCCGTGAGCTCTGGGTCAGGTTGGCATCAGGTGGAGTGGCTGGATGCTGATGCCCTCGGGGAATTGAGCTTCCTGGTGACCAGGAGCGGCTTCGTGCTGTCCCCAGGGGAAGGGATGAGCCCCAACACCCTTTTCACTGGCACCTGATGCCAGCCGCCCACTGCCTTCCCCAGGTTCCCTGTCTGCTCAGCCTGGGGTCCAGCACTCTGTGACTCCCCATCTAGACCCGGCCCCCTTTCCACTGACCAGAGGACCCTCAGGGTCCGAGGCTGTGCTATCAGAGGCATCGTGCGGAGACAGCTGCCCAAGCCCCGAAAGACCCCTACTGCTCAGTTCTCCCCTGGCGACAGCTCCGCCAGGCACTAAGTCCCCACACCTGTCTCCCTTTCTCTCCCAGCCCAGTCAGCATGGGGGACAATCCCAACTCAGGGACACGCAAGGATGGCTCTCCCTACCCCTCGGAACTTAGGGGGGTTTCCTTGGTGTCTCAACACCACTCAGGTGCTCTGTGGGCCAGCAGCCACTTCCTGGGTGCCAGGGTCCTTTCAGGGTCCCACCTGCCTTCTGCTGCTTCAACTGTGGTAGTTTGTCCTCCCCTGTCTCTGCTGCCACCACCCCTGCCCCGCATGCCTGCACCCCAGGTGCTGGCCTGGCCTCCTGCTGTCCCAGGCTGCTGAGGCACCCTCACCCAGCAAGCCCTGCCCTGTGTGTGCCCCTGAGGACTTTACTCCATGGGGCTCCGTGTGCTCCATGGGGCAGCGACTCCACCTTAAGGTGCTGCCATTGAAACCCCGGGGCCTGTGGGCACCCTGTGCCAGTGGCCAGGGACTGTGCGGACATGATGGAGACAAGGACCATCACTGGGGAGCAGCCCCAGACCCCAGTGGGACCCACAGACCACAGTACAGGAGCAGAGCTGTCTCAGCAGAGGGCCCTCCCTGTCTGGCCTCGCTCTCACCCACACCCCGGCCTTGGTGCCAACCTCTCATGGCTCCCCTTGCACATGCAGTCACTGGGTCCCACTGGGGAACAGGACACACACGGGGTGCTCGGACAGCCAGCCTGGACTGCGGGGTCAGAGGCCACCTGTCACCTGCTGCATTCTCCCATCCCCATCTCTGTCCCCCATTCCTGGTGCACTGTGGCCCAGTGCTGGACACTGCACACAGCTGGGGACAAACATGCCTGGCCCCTGGCCTGCTCCCAGGCCACAAGGCTCCCGGGAGGTGAGACAGACAGGCCATGCGGGCACCCACAGGCCCATCACCCAACTCTTGGTCCTGTGTGACTCGACTTGAAGTGGGGCCTGCAGGCGTGATTAGGTCAGATCAGGTCACCCTGGCAGGCATGGAGTGCACCCCTAGGCCTGCACCCTGACGCTGGGTCCTCAGCCACCTGTAGCGGCACAGTCTCAGGGGGCCAGAAGAGCTGTGTGTGGGACCCTGGCCTGCAGGCGCCTGGCTCAAACCACTGGGGTCCACCTGCTGCCCTCCCCACACAACCCTGCTCACCTGGACCCAGCTCTGCTGGGAACTGAGGGCATCAGTTGCCCACCTGCCCTGTCCCTCTGCCTGTGACCCAGTGGGGTAACGTCAGGGCTCAGCCAGCTCACAGGGTCTTCCTGGGCCAGAGGAGACCCCAAGTCCCAAAGCCCCAGGCCCTGGGCCCTGGTCTCCTCCCTGATCACCCACCTAGCTCCTCACCAGTGCCTGTGGTCCCACCCCAAGAGGGCTCTGTGCCCAGGGGCAGTGCCAGCTCCAGCATGGATGTGAGGTGCCCTGGTCACCTCACCCCAGGATCCTGTGCAGAAGGCCACAGGGGCCGACTAGACAATGGGACTGGGACAACGGTGCCGACCTCAGAGACAGAGCTCACAGGGCACCACGGGTGGAGAAATCTGGGGCATTCACTCATGAGCCCTCCGGGGCTGAGTCAACAGGAAGCTAAGGAGACCCCAGCGCGGGTGTGGGAGGCTGCCCCCTCGGGAGGGACAGGACTCAGGGTGCCAGGCACAGGAGTGACCCACAGCACATGAGGTGACAGGAGGCGACCTCACAGCGGGCGGGCAGGGAGAAAGTGCTGGTGTGGAGGTGTCTCAGGCTCAGGGGAGCGAGACGCCCGCCCAGTTCCACCCTGTTTCTGTTTCATTTCCTATCTCATTAATTTCCACTTGATTGTCTTCTTTATTCTACTTTATTTAGCTTCCCCTAAAATCAGTTTCTTTCCCAGGATAGCAATTTAAACAATAAATTTCCCTCTAAACACAGATCCCATGGAATTTGGCAATGCGGTGTTGCTGTTACTCAGCTCCAAGTGTTTCCTCACACTTGAGATCATAACCTTTCTGGGCTCTGGAGATTCAGAGCTCTGATTTTATTTGCAGAAACCTCAGTCACCAGATCCTCCTGCTGGTCCCAGCATGGAGATCCGGCCTCCCCCACCCGCCTCTGCCAGTCACTGCCAGGTCCAGGGTGGGGCTCACACCCAGAGGAGCAGTCGGGACCAGTGGCCCAAGACACTGGTCCCTGAAGCAGGGTCCCAGTTTGGACTTGCCAGACCCGGCCAGATTGGCACCGAGGGCTGACAGGGAGCTGGAGACAGCCACCCAGGCTGCATCCAGTGCAGGTGCTCAGGGCTCCCTCTGTGTGTACAGTGGGCTGGGGGCAAGGGACTCAGGGAACATGATGGGGACCCTGTGCAGAGAGAAGTCATGGCAAGAGGCTGAGGCTGAGGCAGGGGCTTGATGGAGGTGTGGACGCCCATGGGGCATGGACGGCTGGAGGGGGTGGACACCCATGGGGGTGTGGACACTGCAGCCCACACACAAGCAGAGGCACCGCGCTTTCTGGATGGCTTCCTGTCCCGGTGCTGCAGCCCGCAGGTTCAAGGGGAAAGGTCATTTCAGAAATTCCCACCACTGGAACCTGTCCTGCCACAGGGCAGGGAGGGTGGGGACCCTAAATCCATCAAGTGTCCCTGCAAGAAAAGGAGGGGCTCATGGGGTTGGCCATGAGCCAAGGGTCCCAGGGGCCACCGGGTCCCAGGAACAGCACTGCAGGGGCTGCCCCGAGGCTCCCATGGGATGGGCCACCCAGCCTTGACCTGGGGCTCCTCATCTGAGGCTGAGAGGGTGTGGACTTCTGTTCCCCACGGCCCTCTTTGTCCTTTGTCACAATAGCCTGGAGACTGACAAGAGAGCCAGGCCTCCGAGCCCGAGGCCGGGAGGGTAGATCAATTCCTCACTGCTTTTTAAAATCAGCTGGGCAATTTGCTCTGGGGAGAATATTCACCCCACACCAGCCTTGCAGCTGGGAGCGCACCTGACCAGGCCTGCACTGGGCTCTAAGGGTCACTCGCTTGTAAGCTAAGTGTCCAGGGAGCACAGGTCCACTGGGCTTTGTGGGTTTTAATTCTCATTCTCAGTCCTTGACCCCTTTTTCGGGCTGGAAGAAAGACTGAACGTCTGGGGCTAAGACAGCCATCATGTGACGGGGTGGGCAGTAGGTACCGTACATGGATGATTGGGCTCCACAGCATTGGCCCCGGAGGATGCCTGCCAGCCTCTGGGTCCCACCCTCTGTGGGGAGACAAAGCGTAATGCAAGGTGCTGGAACCCGTGTTTTGTACCATGCAGAGATAAAGGAACCCCAGTCACAGAATCTCGGCTAGTGCCGAGCCCCTGCCCCCAGGGAGGCAGGAGAGAGCGAAGGAAGAAAGGAAGGAAGGGAAGGAAGGGAAGGAAGGGAAGGAA